>JAAGNO010025245.1:7901-18372 GCA_033439905.1 Ceryle rudis
CACTTGTCACTGCTCTCCATCTGGACTTTGAGCCATTGACCACTACCCTCTGGATGCGGCCATCCAGCCAATTCCTTGTCCACTGAACGGTCCACCCATCAAATCTGTATCTCTCCAACCTGGCGAGTAGTGTGTTGTGGGGGACCGTGTCAAAGGCCTTGCAGAAGTCCAGATAGATCACATCCACTGGTCATCCCTTGTGCTGTCACTCTGTTGTAGAAAGTATGTGTATGTAAAGTGGTCTGCTGTTTTGTGGGATAACAAGTAGAGAAATCAGCTGAAGCACTGATGTTAGGGAAGCTTATGTATAAACAGTGCTGGTCAGACAAGATACTGTGGAATTCACATACAGTGGACATCAGATCCATGTTTCTATGGATTTGTATTTGTGATGTCTCACACTTTCAAGTTCTTGTTATTAGCAGGACCACTTGCAGAGTTGAAGATTATGTGTGCTGGGAACATACCCACTGTGGAAGAGCTGAGTATCACTCATTTGTTCATGCCCAGATAATTTTCTAAGACTTTCAGCCTTGCTATGCTGTATAAACTATAGCATGTATGTAAATAAGACTGTAAGCCTTATGAAACTATTGATATAGTTTATGCTTGCACAGCTCGTTCATGTTTTGTCCTTTCGTAGTGGCAGGTACATGGAGGGAAGTGTCTTTTGGTAGGTACTTATTTTATTTAAACCCTGTAAAGAAGACAAGTTTTCCTTTTACAGTTGTCTTAGTATCCATTGCACAGATTTGCACTATTCAAAGATTTGGGTTTTTTTTCTTTTTACTTTAAAACACATGGTATACTAAAAGCAAGATACACACAACGAAATGACTTACTGGTATTGTTGGAATAGTTTTGCTGCATTCATTCAATAATGGATAAAACATGTTTTTTAAAAAAGGACCTTTGGTTTGGGATGGAGAATATAATAACAGAATATTTTGGGGCAATCCATTTGTGTGCCTTGTCTTTTACAGTGAGTTTGATTGGTTTTTTTGACAGGAGGTGGTGCTGAGTGCACAAAAAGAGCACAGTAATAATCTATAGTAACCACAAAATATAGACAGTCTTTACTTTGCACGAGGACTCTTTGTATCTTACATAATGTTACAAAGCTTTGAAAGGAGACAACTTTTAGGATGAATGCCACCTAAGTCACATTAAGAGAAACCATTATGCTATTGTGCATGACAAGAACATGAAGCACTTTGTGCAGTGTTACTGTGTGGAGGAAAAAAAGCAAGTCTGAACATGCACTGGTGTACATCTCTGACTTGAGTTACTTTACCTCCTGTTGGTACTGACGGAATAATGTGCTTTACTACTATGTTATGCTTATGAAAAAGAAAATAGTATAATAGTGGATTTTTTCAGTACAGAAAAATGTACTAATGCAGTGATTTTTTCTTTTTTTTTTTTTCCCTAGGAGTGCACACTTTTGTGAACCCATGTTAGTTATTTTCATGTAGAAATTAGGTGCAAAATACATTCATAATAGTACATATATTTAGCATTGGAAATCTACAGTCTCTCATTCTGTTTGAAATGTGTATTTGACCACATTTTTTGAATAATCAGTTTCATATATTTTATATTTATTCAGGCCTAGATAGAGATCTCTACTGACAGTGTCTGCTGAGGTGAAAGTGAGGTAGAGAGAAATCAGTCAGGAATGAGCAGAAAGGGGAAAAGGGTGAGAACAGTAAAGGAAGACACAAGACCATAACCTGACCAGCACTTGTCTTCAATATTTCTCATCAATGCAGCTATTTTGGCAGAAGTATTGCAATGAAAATAGTAAAATTATTAAAATCCAGCTTTCTACTGAGTGTTCTATTAAGAAGGTAATTTTTTTGCTAAAAGTGTGTGAATTACAAACAGTTCAAATTAAAACTGTGATTTAAATAGTAGTGATGTCCAAAACATATGTATTCAAGGATTTATTACCAGATAGAAAACCTAGTAGTGGTTCTTATTGATTGTCTTATTCATTCCTCTGTGTGGAAAATGGACTTGAGAATATGAGCTGGACTATGCTGAGGCATATCCTGAGTGTTCTCCTGTCTCATGTAGTAATAAAAATCCCAAATCTTTCTGAAAACAACACATTTTCTGAAAGGACCAATATGTTCAACACCTATAATGGTTTCTCTTACTCAGGAAATGAAAACATATTTTAGAAGTCCATCAAAAATATCAGCATATCCCTGATGGTGTAGGTAGTTATGGAAGGTGGCTGTGGTTGTAGTTTAGGAGGACACCTAATATTTTTTCCTTGGCATTATTTGTAAACATTACTGGGGAGAGGGTTCTGCTGGGGGAGTTGGATCCTTGGTCCGAATCACTGTCATCATACTTAATATGCTTATGGCAGTTCATTCAATATTTAGGAGTGGATTTTCCTGTCCTGTAAAACAATATATTGTAGTCTTAAAGCAGCTTGGGTTTGGCTGATGGACAATTTTCACTGTGACTGAAGTTCTGTGCTAAAGTGCTCTTGGTGGAGGTAGTGCAGCTGCTTCACCTCCAGCCTTCATGCTCATAACCTGGTGGAAAGGTTGAACATGGACGTGAGGAGGGGAGAGGAAGCCTGTCAGCCTGGCTTTTGATCTTCCTTCTTGTGATTGTGGTTTGAGTAGGTATGTCTGGAAAGACTTCTAGAAACTGTGAGCAGCTCTCAGTCATGAGAGCCATAGCTATCTCCTTGCATCCCTTGTGTTCCCCGTCAGCAGGTGACAATGCACATGTGGGGAGTTCAAGCCTCGGAAAGCAGTCTGGCCTTTTGTTCTACTCTGACTGCTCTACTAAAACCAATGTAGTCAACATGTGGGTATGTGACTGAGACTATAGAGTTGTGAAGAGTTGACATGAAAATACTTGAGATGGAACTTGAAGAAGCAAATTTGGGTGTTTGTAAGAAATGCAGAAACTTTTGCAATTAGGCATGGACCTCTTTTGTTCTCTTTTCTAGGGCCATTAAGAAGACAGCTGTCATCTTCCATTTCTGTGGTTCCTGCAGTGTTCATTTCTTGACATGAAAAATCATTGTGTATTTTATTTCCTATTTTCTTGCAAACATGACTGTAAACTTTTTATAGTAAAATGTGTCAGATTATGTTAATATGTAAGATGAACATGTTTCCTACTGGAGATCATTAAAGCTCTTCCTTATCCTGGAAATAGTTGATAGGCATTAAATCTTGGGATTAGGATATTTTTTTTTTTTTCCCAGAGGGTCAGGAAGAAGAAGCAGCTCCAATGCTGCTAAGCTGTGTGAGAACTGTGAACTTGGTCAGGGAAAATAATTTGTCTCCGGTTGCCAAGAGAGCCTTGTTTCACTTTTGAACAATAACCACACAGGTCTGTGAGGGGTGTTATATGCAGAAGTGTTACTCAGTAAGCAGCTTGAGCCGCACTTGAAATCCTCTTTAACATACTTATTTTGCTCTCCAGTACTCTTGTTTCTATGTGTCACTTGGCACATTCTGAAAAAAGATGTTCATCAGTATTCTGTGCAGTTCCTTGCACAGAAAGCTTGACTCAAGACTTACATTCTTTTCCAGTTATTTTCTATCATCATCAGCCGTTTTAAAGCCTGGCTATTTACGATGTTTAGGTACAGCAAAGTGATTAAGTGATAACCATCTTATTTTTTTCTAGCATGACACATTTTCCAGCTTTGCATATGCCTCAGTGGCCTTGATATGCTTGAAAAATAACATCAAGGCAAGGAATTCATTACTTGCAGCTCTGGCAGTTGTTGGGGAAATCCATACTGAAGACAATGGTGGTGGTTCTTGGTGGATTCTTCTGTCTAGCGTAGGACTTTCCAAAAGGGCAAAGCTGAGAATGTGAGACTTGCAGAATTTAATTTTGCTATTAGTTTCAGAGGCTGTATGACCAGCAGTCCTGGTCAGGCTCGAGAAGGTTCACTGTGGTTCTTGGTATACTTCTCACAGACTGTACAAGATGTTTACTTCAATTTATGTACAAGGTGGTGCACAGATTGTCTTGCAAGGCATTCCTTTGGAGTGTTTATTTCAGATTAAACTTATTTCCCCCTATCTGTCTTATATAAGGTATTGTTCAACTCCTGAACATAAATGATGTTTGGGCAACAAATGATGGAAGGCAGTGACATAAATTGACTTTGACTCTGTATTTTCAGCGCATTTCTCTTAAGCATTAAGATACTTTTTTTTAAGAGCAAAATATTTAAGAAAATAATAATAGCTGTTGATACCAAAACTCATGTTGGACTATGTGTTATAAATGCCGCAGGCAACTTATAGAAATTCCCTGAAGAGTGTTAGGCTTAATGCCAAAAGGGACCTACTTTACACAGGAACTGTAAAATCCCTCAAGAGTATTAGGCATAGTGCCAACATTTACCCATTCTGTGTTAAGAGTGTAATTTAACTTCTCTCATATCCAGCCTTATACTTTTATCCTCTGCTTTGTGGGCCTGGACAGTGAGCTGTAGAGTGAATTACAGCTACCCAAAATACAGCATAGCAAAGGCATAGATTTAAGTAAAGCTCATACTTTATAATTTTCTTAGATGAAATATTATTATTTCAGATTAGGACAAATCAATTGAAAGTATGGGGTATATTTATCAATAGCTTTCTGATACCTGTTTTCATTATGATGATAGCTTACTGTTGTCAGCAGCATCCAAAGAGTCCTGGAAGTCCTTAAAGAAAGCATGGGCAAAATAGATGGGGGAGGCTACACCAAGCTCTTGTCCACAGGCAACCTCCAGTGGACATCTTGCTATGCCTTTGAATGCCTTCCCCAGCAAAGTAACCAAAAAGTAAAATAAAGGTAGATGTACCTTCCCAAGTCGGTGACTCTTCCAGGAATGTAGCATTTCCTTATTTTTCTCCATTTTTCACTGATTAAAGGATGCTTATGCATCTGCACTTATGTCATCCTAAAAATGCCTAGTGAATTTTGTATTCTCTTTTGAGTTTGCAGAAAGGAAAATTAGATGCCTTGGGTCAAGCCATCATGAACAAGCAAACCAAAACAGGCCAAACTATAATATTTGTTCTTACAGCACCTTCAGCTCAGTGCATGATTTTTCAGTTTTATTTTATGACCAGGAGGTGGCACTAACAAAATCTGTTTTCATACAGTGAGATGCACTTTTTAGTCACCTTTTTATAGGGGAAATTTGCAATAAAAATCCCGTTGAGATATGAGAGTCCTGGAAGTTTTGCACCTGAAAAATCTTGAAAACTGCATTGAGTCCTGTCACGGTGTAGGGTCAGGACGGTCCCTTAGACCAATAACAGATGCGCTCTGTTAACCCCCCTCCCTCCCCAAAGGGGAAGAGAAAGGGAATAAGGGAGAGAGACTTAGCGAGTAGAAAAGGGAACTAGAACAGCTTCAATGAAAGTCAAAATAATAATAATGGAATATGTACAAATATATACAAAACCAGTATCGAACCCAACCCCCCTGATGGTCATTACATCACTGTCACCACTGATGCTGTGGAGCAGGCACCGGGGAAGTGCCAGACCTGGCCCGGCAGCAGACGGGAGCTGTGTTCAGGAGCTGGATTCTGGTACCGGATTCAGGAACACACCGATTGGGATCGAAGGCAGAATGGACAGAGGACTCCTTGGATGTTCCGAGGAAGCAGTCCAAGAGGGGAGAAGAGCCTGGGTAGAAGCCCCATAGACCCTTTGGATCCCTCTGCTTTTATACCCAATATGATGTATATGGGCTGGAATACCTTGCTGGTCAGTTTGGGGTCACCTGCCCTGTCTGCTTCTCCCTGCATGTGCAGCCTTTCACTTTCTGCACCCCCCACAATGTGGTACACAAGATCCAGCAGTAGCCTTGGTCTGGATACCAATCCTTGGTAGTAACTCTAAACATGGGCTGTTATCACTGCTGGGAGCAGACAGTGCCTGTGAAAACATGTTTCCAACTTCAGAAAGTGCAGGTAGTTAGAAGTACTGAGATGAAAAGTAAAATCACTGAACAGAATTAGTTCTGTTTTCACTCAAACCAGGACAGCAGCCAACAGAACTACTATACATACTGCCATAAATATCAGCTGCAGAATCAAATACTCTTTTGTTAAGTGCTGTTGAATCGAAAAGTATAAGTGAGTTCAAAAGGAGACTAATGCAGAAGTACAAAGTGCCATTAATCACTAAGATGCAGATACAACTGTATCTCTAAAGTACATCTAGAAAATGAAGGGCCATAGCATGAGAAACATCATAGAATCATTTATGTTGTAAAAGACCCTTGGGATTATCAAGTCCAACCATTAACCCTACTCTACAAAGTTCATCCCTGAACCATGTGCTTCAACACCCCATCTAAACAACCCTTAAATACATCCAGGGGTGGTGACTCAACCACCTCCCTGGGCAGCCTGTTCCATTGTGTGCTGGGTGGTTCTTGTGTTAGTTTGGTAAGAGTCTGCTGCTGACCAGTGTCAGAAATAGGATGTGTAGGTAGAGGGATCTTTGACCTGACCCATCACAGCTCTTGTGATCTTGTGTTGCAAGAGATCTGCTGACAAAATCCTCTAGGAAGTGCTTAGAGAGGTTGGCTAAGAAAGTATGTTTTCAAGTGTTTCTCCATCATTCTTTTAAAAACTAGAAATCAAATATTCATCCAGCCTATATTCTAGTTCTCATTCACAAGTGACTAAGAAGCTAGTAGGTATCTGTTGCCTTCAACTCCACCATACTTTACAGAGCAATACCGGTATCTGCATGATCACAGACTCTAGTCATGCTCTGGACTTTCCTTTCTTCTGAAAACAAGTGTAACATGGTAGTTATTGTCCTCTTTTAAACTGGCTCACCAAATGAAGAAGCTGTAGCTGCTTAACCTATTGAAGCTTGGGCAAAAGAGAGCAGAAGTTGTATTCTTATCAAGTAGCCTTGTTGTTTCTATTACTGGGGTAATATAAATACCCCCATATATACATATATGATCATATATACAGAATAATTATTGCCTATTTTATAGATTGTTATATAAAATATATATGAGGGAAAATCAACCTTCTCATTCAAATGCTTTGCCTTCTTTTTCCTCCTAAAGTATGAGAGCTGTGTAGAAGAGATTGTATTGAAAGCACAGTTCTAAGCTGTAACAACCACTCATGGCACCTTGGGCTTCAAAAGAAGGAAGGTTTGTGTAGGTGGGAAGGAGAGCTGCCTTTGCTGTACTTCTGTTAAACCAGACATGCAGTGTTTTCACACAGCAAAAGGCTGGTCCTTAAAGTGTCACACTGGTTGGATTAAGACATTGCTAAATGGGATGATTACCTATACATGTGATTTTTTTCTGATATGAGAGATAACTGTTAATGTTTTCGTATCTGAGGAGAGGTATAGTAAGACAAATGTAGAATTACTGCTTTTCTGCTTGTTACTATGCATGTTCTGTATAGCAGAATTTGGGGGAGCAGAATTCAGGAGCATTGCAGGAGGAATTTCACTTTTCCCAACATACTTCATTTTCCCAACCTAGTGTAGGAGATCCTGCTCTGGCAGGGGGTTGGACTAGATGATCTTTTGAGGTCCCTTCCAGCCCTTGACATTCTATGATTCTATGGACTTCACCCTAATTAATGAAAGGAATTCTCACCAAAGTCATGTGACAAATTTTGGTTACTTTCTGGGCATTTGTCACTTGATGAAACATAACCATTCATTTACTTTGGTGTATCTCTTCAAATTGAGCCATAGTAAAGAGGCAGATCACAGGCTACCAGCTTTAATAGTTCATGTGTGTTGCTCTTCTCAGTAATGCATTCTGACAAGAAAACCCATCATTCATAAACTTTAAAGAAATACTGATTTCTTGACTGTTTAAAGGTTTCTTTGATGTCCCTGGAAGACTTGCTACTCAAAAGCCAAATGTTTGTGCTCTCTGCCAGGAGACATATGGGCCAAAAAGTGTCAGTCTGTAGCAGTATCTGACATTTGCTAATGGGACACTCAACTGTCCCCTGTATTTTATAGCCCTTCACTTGGCCATCCAAAACTTACAACTTCTGACAACTTGGAAGTGAGCACAAACTACTATACTGTGTCATTTCTGCTTCTTCATATGGATATGTCTTTAGGCTGCCATTCTCTCTGGAACTCACACAGGCTGAAATCCTGGCTCAGGAAACTCTAAATGGCTGTTAACCATGAGAAGACCAGCATCTTCCCCAGGTTCTGTCTGAAGCTTACCTTGTAGCTTACCTAGGAGGAAAACAGATCTCTGATCTTAAGGATGATCTTAATAGCCAAGGAAGATCTTAATTGCTATGCATCTTATTAATGTGAACTGTTCTGTTGTTTGTGGGTTTTTTTGTTGTGTTGTTTTGTTTTGTCAAAGTTGGTTTCATTACTGCAAATACAAATTGTTAAGTGAATGTACTGCTTTGTCCCTAGGTCTTGGTGATAAAGTGATAAAGACATATCTGGGAGATAAATCAGTTATTCACGAGTACCCTTCTGAAAGACGTCTGTGTGTACAGAACCGAAGCACCGAGCCTTTGGGCAAATGCTCTTCAATGCTCTTGGGCACTCAGATGGTAACAGTTCGTGTCTCCACATGATGGCACTGGATGTCAGGGGACCACAGGGTGTAGCCCTGTGAGGAATAAATTACTTTCATTAACTGATAGTAGGTAGATAAGCTGTGTGCCATATGACAAATAAATGCTAAGCATGCTTTTAAAATCTGAGATCTCCTGATCAGTCATGAATCTGAACAGAATTGCTCAGTAAGGGTAATTAAAAAGTACATTTAGCTTCTTTTAATATTAGCAGTGTGGTAACTTCTGCCTAAGATTTTGATGTGTCTCAAAAATTGTTTCCCACTGGCAGTGTTACCCGTGAAACAATAACCTGAAGATAACTTGGATATCTGTGTCCTCTCCTGTAGCTTGGAACCAAGATGAACTACTTGTAGTCTGAGGGGAATGTAGTCAAATCTTATTAAATGTTTCTCTTAAATTGTTAGGAAATGCTCACAGAGCAAATTTTGGTCAAAAGAGACATAAAAATATTGAAGGTATTTGGGCTGAAAATTTTAATCTGACCATGAAGGTCTTACATGTAAAATTGGTTTTTTTAGTAAGTTTTCCCTTATAGCTAAACAAAACAAAAAGCTCTGATTAAAAAAGCCCAGAAAGATCATTACCCCAAGATGATCATAACTTCCAACCTCTTATCTTTCCTTCCAGGAGGGAATCTTTTTCTGTAGATGTTCCTTTAATTGAAACATTCGTTTCTTTTCAAGACCTCAGAAATGTTTTTTCTTCTTTTTATTTACTTATTTATTTGTGGGGGATTTTTTAGCGTGTAGATTCAAATAAATCAAAACACACCGGATCAACAGTTCTAGGCAGGTATTTTTAAATTAAAGAAACTAATTAAAACCAGCTGGTTTGAATAGCCCTCTATATTTCAGATTTAACCCATTCCAAAGTACAACCTTGTAGATCCCTAGGTAGTTTAAATGCATATAAAATCAGGGAAGCATAACTAAACTACAAGTGAATATCTAGCCCATTGTTTCAGGCTTTTGGACAAAGTACTGGAAATAATGCTTAGTCACTTGAAAGTTTTAAACAGAGCCTGTAGCAGGTAAAATTCATGCCTGTTACTTCCACTAGACATATTCATCAGTGTCAAGTTCTCTCTTTTCCAAGTCTGACTCCAAACCTCTATGACCATGTCAGTCTTGCTACGCTGACAATGCTTCTGCTGCAAGACAAATAATATGCACAAATTTGCAAAATTATTGTCTCATACAACAGAAACTTCCTTTTCTTAGATTTTGAACTAGATGGAAAAGAGAATATGATCAGCTTTTGGTATTTTTAAGAAATACGTATGAGAAAAGACACATTTATTTGGTATCCCAGTGTTGTGGCTATTGACAAAGACATCCACACAATCATAGAATAATTTGGGTTGGAAGGGACCTTTAAGATCATTTAGTTTCACCTCCCACTAGACGAGGTTGTTCAAAGTCCCATCCAGCCTGGTCTTGAATGCTTCCAGGGATGGAGTAGACACAAACTCTCTGGGAAACATGTTCTAGTGTCTCACAACCCTCAGAGTGAAGAATTTCTTCCTAATTTCTAATCAATATCTCCTCTTTTCCAGATTAAAGCAATTACTCTTTGTCCTATCACTACAAGCCCTTATAAAACATCCCTTCCCAGCCTTCCTGTAGGGCCCCTTCAGATACTGGAAGGCTGCAATAAGGTCTTCCCAGAGCCCTCTCTTCTCCAGGCTAATCGCCAACTCCCTCAGCTTGTCCTCATAGGAGAGGTGCTCCATCCTCTGGTAATCTTCCATGTCCTTCTTGTGTTTGGGACTCCAGAGCTGGTTGCAGTACTCCAGGTGGAGGTCTCGTAAGAGCAGAGTAGACAGGGAGAATCACCTCCCTCAACCTGCTGGCCACATTTCTCTTGATG
>JAAGNO010025246.1:0-31352 GCA_033439905.1 Ceryle rudis
CCTCCCTCCCTCCCTCCCTCCCTCCCTCCCCTGGTGTCAGAAGACCTCAAGCCTCTCAGCTGAGACAAGCTGTAGCCTCCAGCACCCACGGGTGGCGAGCAGGTGTCAGGAGCAGCACCAGAGTGGGAAATTCAAAACTGAAGCTCTTTTGCAGGGCAAATCACATCTCTGGAAACAAAAGTCTTGCAGGAAATGTCCAGTTTCCTTTTTTTTTTTTTTCTTCTCCCCTGTCAGAAACTGAAATGCACATTTTTGCATTCTGGAAGAAAAGTCTAAAAATTTCCAGCAAAAATGGGAAATAGTTGATGTTTTTAGAACTTGCCTCAACAGACCTTCACCGTTTTCCTTTACCTACAGTGTCCCAGACCAAGCTGGATGATTGCACGAAGCTGCTGGAAGTCTGCAGACCCTGGGTTAGAGGTATGCGGCTTTACCTTTGTGATATTCCAGCTAGAGAGGTCTTGTTTCTTCCTGGTCCAGCCGTGGTTGACATGATATCCCTGGAGATGGTCTGAAGCAGAGGGGACAGCAGAGAGCAGGACTTCAGCAATACATAGTTCCACATCAGTTTGGGGAAGCTTGAAGCTGTGGGCAGCAGTGAGGAATGGGGGGCTGCTTAGTGGAAAATGCCTGCACCAAGCTGGCTGTTATCCCCCGTGATGGGCACTGGTGTCTGCACGATGGCAGGCTGGGAGCGCTGCCTCATGTTCCTTTCTGGCCCAACAACTTGTGTCACCCAGTAAACTGGAATTAATGCGCAGAGTTCACAGTAGCATCATTGTTTTGCATGTGTGGGATATTGAAGGCAGCCCTCCCTTCTTGCAGTTACCTAACTGGCAGGAAATCAAGGGACGCTCAGAGCAAAAAGAAAAAAAGAAAAACAACAAAACAACAAAATCCCTCAAACCCTCAAGTCTTATGTCAAACCTTAAGTCATATGACAAAGCAGTAACTAATGGATGTGGTGACCTAGACCTGCAAATATTTACATTCCCTTGCCTTGGCTGATAGCAGGGGTTCGTCTTACCACGTCTCACCTAATTAGCAGAGGGCTACAAGAATCCAGTGGTGGGTTCTGGTTTCTTTTTCACCTCGTTTGTAATGCATGCCGCTCTCTCACTTGTCATGTCCTTTGCACATGGGTACACATCACCAGTAACATAGGGGTAAGGTGTGTGGTTATGCCTGTGGACTGGCAGATGCAAATGCATCAGCAGCTCAGAGGCCAACAGCAAGTTCCTGCAGCCACCCAAGAAGGTCCTGGCCTTGATCCCCTCTTAGTCTTGACAGCAAAACCTGTCCGAGAGCTGTCAGAGATACGAAATTCACAGTGGACTATGAGTTCTGTGAATTTAGGCCTATTCCGCGCCAGGGGCTAGGCTGACTCTACCTGTGCTCCTCATAAAACTGTGCCCAGTTCCTGGCCCACGCTCTGCCCTGATCCATGCCCAGGCAGGGTTTGGGAGGGTGCTGGTTGGCATAGGTCAAACCCCGTGGTCAGGAATGTCATAATCAGTCAAACTCTATAGATTGCAAGTTCACGTTCAGGCCTGTGTCCTGCTTTGGTTTCATTTACATGGGCAGAGGGAACCTGCCAAGAGCAGGACTGCTTTGTGCAGATGTCTTGTAGGAGACATGTGCAGCTTAGATGATTAGGAAAAACAAAACAAAACAGGTGGAACAGTAACTATCTAGAGCTGATCCAACTGATATGTGGTGAGTGGATGGAGGATGACCAAGCTAGCTCCAGCCCAGCTGGTCAGGGTGTGGGTGAAGAGGAGCCAGAGCTGCGTGGGGCTTGCTATAAGGTGATATCTCCCTGTGGTGGATGCCTGTTGGGAAGGGACACAATTATCTGATGCTGCCTGACCTGGCAACAGAGAACCAAAGCAGAGCACCAAAGCAGAGCTAACTCCAAGTCAGGATACCCAGTCAATGGAAACTTGTCTTCATTTTGAAAAATTCAGCTTAAACCTTTCCTTTTGATGGAAGCCTGATTATGTTCCTCAAACAGCTTTTAGCACAAATGATTCTGAAATAGTTGTGTGATGAAACCGTTAATATGACCAGCAATGGCAGTTTTGGAGTAAAGGCTGAGTCTTCTTTACACACATAGACAAGTTCTTTTGCGACACAAGCCCTCCAGGTCAGAGATAGGAGATGGCAAACCAGGAAAGAGGAATTTTTAATTTTTTCTCTGTATGTGTGGTTTTTTTGTTTGTTTGTTTTTCCATGGCATATCCTCACCCCTCTTTCACCCATGTCTTTGCCTCAGGCAGTGCCCCAGAAATTCTCAACTTTTTAAAAGATCACCATCTCTTTAGAAAGAAAAAAAAAGAAAATTCTTTCTAACCCCAGTGATGGGTTGGACATGGGGTGCTAAAGTACTTAACACTTAGGTAAAAATGTTTCCATTGTTCTATTAAATCACAGTTTGCTCATTATATTTGCAAACACTTTAACTAGGCTCAGAAAGCAACCAGGAGCAGAGTCTCCCTTTCCATTGCACAGAACTGGAACTATGTGGCTTTGTAATTGCGTTTGTTTTGTGGAGCAGCTGATGTTCACGGACCATCAGTGGTCTGCAGCTCACAGCCGAGCAGCTCTCTAAGCCCACACACAGGCTGTGGGTTGTGTGCTGCTGTCCAGGAGCCTGCCTGGCTCAGGGAATGTAAACTGCGAGTCCTTGGACCCAGGCAGGGCTCTCTTCCCTGCCTGCTCTCAGCTCCTGCATGAGATACGAAGATATATTAGAGCATGTATGTTTTTAGGACAGGATGGAAAATTCCCCCCATGGACTGTGGGCTGTGGAATGGAGGGCTTTGCCTCCATGGGTTGCAGTTAGACAGGGATACAGAGAGCCCCAGAGGCTCCCAACCAGAGCCTGGCTTTGGTGAAAGCTGTTAGCTGGAGAGCTTGCTGCTTTCCCCGACCTCTTGATGTGTTTTAAACACTATGAAGGCTGTTTAAAAAATATCTTACTTTGTCGATTAGATGGTTTTACCCAGCAGTTTCACAGATCCAGCTTTGCTGACAGTCATGCTGGTGAGGCTTCTACTTCCACAGCCCGGCTCCCACCAAGTAATCAATCAAATCTGTCTCATTTCCATCTGTAGGTCACTTCACCTCCAGCAACGATGCCCGAGGAAAGCAGGATGCATGGAGCATCCCTTGGAGCATCTACTGACACGTGTGCTGTCCTTTCCCAGCTGCAGCTATGCTGCGGAGAGCCATATCCCTTTATCACGTCCTTTCGGCTGCTGCTGAGTTGCTCTTGTGCCCGTTCCCAAGCAGTGATATATTGAGCCTGGCTTATTCAGCTGGAAACAAGTGGTGTGGGTCTGGTGGCAAGCTAGGTGCTGGCACAAACCCCAGGCAGGGAAGCAGGCTGGGGCACGCAGGGTGCTCGCCTGGTATTGGGGCAAACACCTGCAGAGACACACAGTGCCAGGCGTGAGGTGAGGGCGGCTGATATGACTGTGCCGTGTGGATCTGCGTGTGTCTTCACACAGGGCTCTGCTTGTCTCAGTTCCAAAATTCCTCCTCATTTTAGCTTCATTCTTTTTCCTCAGTCTCTCACCCGAAATGGTTAAGTAAAGGAAGAGAATGAGATCAAAGGCAGGCAGGTTTCATATCCTGAAAACAAACCTCCTGTATTGTTGTGGGTTTTTTTGGTTTGTTTGTTTCTTTGTTTGTTTTTTTTTTGTTTTGCTTTGGTTGTTTTATTTGTTTGTTTGTTTGTTTGTTTGCTTCGTTGTTTGGTTTGGTTCTTTGTGACCTTCTGTTGTCCAGGTGCCTGAAAATAGGAGGTAAAGCATTGCTCTGGGTTGGATGGGTATTGCCCAGTCCAAGAAAAGACCCAGGGGCTTCAGACACTATCTGACTCTCTCCTCCTACTCTACTAATCACCTTTCATATCGGCACCACTCTGGCCAGGCAACAGGCTAAGCTTGGGCATTGTGTGCAAAGGCCATTCTTCCTCTGGGCTGCAGTTATTGCTTTAAAATGCCTTTTTCTTGACTTCATGGGCATTTCAGCAGCATCCAGCACTTCAGAGACCGTTAGATCCGCTTCTTGGCTGAAGACCCTTTGCTTCTGCTGGGGCACTCAGCTGGCTCTTCCCAAAGTCCAAATAAAACTTTAAATGAAAGAAAACCAACCCAGGAATGCAGGGTTGTGTGACATGCTGGCCCAGCTTGGAGGAGCTCTGCAGTACAGGGATGGCCTTATTTTACTTCCTCTTGATCCTGGTGTGCAATGATGCAAAGCCCTTTTGAATTAAATTATGAAGCTGGTGATAAGAACATCATGCTCAATTTGTTGGCGTTCCGCTAAAATGTCACACACATGATTTATATGGAGGAAGGGATACAAAAAAGGCTACAATTATGAGGTTGACCCTACATAAATTACAGAAAAGACGCCCCCACCCCGAGTCATGCTGTTTTTGCTGGGATGGCTTGGGTTACCAGAACACCACTGCGTGTAGAAATGCTGAGGGACAGGGAAGGAGAAGTAGGACGCTGGATGTACAGGGCCAGACTGGGTGTGTGGGGTGGCAGCAGGAACTGATTGATGGACTGGGCTGGGGAGGGAAAAAAGAAAGAGAGTAAGTCTGTGTAACTGCCAACCAGCAGCAGTGGCTCTTGGGAAGGAGCACTAAAGGGAAAAAGCCCCTGTGCCCCTTGTGGGTATTGCCTTGGGGCTTTTAATTTGCTAAAATGCTACGTCCAAAACATGTGCACTGAAATGTTTCGTCGGAGAAAGGGAAAAGCTGCTTCTCCCTCCTCTTCTTACTGTGTGCTACAAGTGAAACAACTGCTGCCTGATATAGGGCCTCTGTCAAAAGGTGGAATAAACCCATCCTCACATCTGATTTCAGTGGCCTTTTCTCCCTAGGGTGCTTGATGCCAAGGAAAGGAGTAATGGAGAGGTGACTAGGAGCAGCTGAGGACCTAGAGAGCCAACCAGGTTGTGAAGATCACAGAATCACAAATGGTGGGGGTTGGAAGGGACCTCTGGAGATCATCTTGTCCAACCCCCCTGCCAAGGCAGGTTCACCTAGAGCATGTTGCCCAGGAACACATGGGAACAGATCTACTCAAGTGGTACAGCAGAGCCCAGTCCCTGCCAGGAGGCTGTGAAGGTGGACAGCGAAGCAGTATGTGTGAGGGGATACAGCAGGGACACCAAAGCACAAGAAATATCTGTGGCTAGCTAGGGCTTCAGAGAAGGTTCATATGTTTTCCCTGCCATGTGTATCAGGGGCTTCTGTGCTTTCTAACACATGGGTAACCCTTGCATCTTTGCTGCCACATGGATCTCCATCTTCTGCCTCCACAGAGACAGCAGACTGAAGGACCTTTTGGTCCTTGAACTTCTGTGTATTTCTTTCGGTTTGTTCTCCATGAGTCACACTCATTGTCTCTGTAGGGCTGATGGGGGGTCTTACCCTGGGTCTCAAAGGTGAGTTTGATAATGACATTATATGAAGTCAGAAAAGAGCCACATTTCCCCATGGGTAGCCCCAAGAACGTGGATTGAAATTGTGACCTGTTGGGCCTTCAGCTACTGTATGTTGGACCCCACACAGCCCGGTGAATGCCTCTTTATCTTACTTTGCCATGCTCCCTGCTTGTCTAGGCTGGGGGCCTTGCATCATTCTTACAACACTTCTCAGCCTGACCTGTAATGCCCTCGGTTGTACAAACAGTCACATGAGTGAATGTTATTCATGTCTCATACAGAGCTCGTACTATGTCTTGGGCAGCACAGTACAAACTTTTTAAAAGAAAAGCAACTGAATAAAATCCAGTCAGCTTTACTCAAGGGCCAGCATCCTCGCTTCTTGTGCCACAGCCAAGGAGGCTCCGACGGGGCTGTAATTTGTTGCTCACAATAGCTCTCTGTGGCAGACGGGGGATGGAGAAAGCTCCCCTTCACACGGCAGTGACTGCAGCACTGCAGCCATAGTGAGCCCGAGCCGCAGGCAAGTGCATCCTGGAGGAGGGGGCTGCAGTGGCTGGAGGCTGCCGAGCCATTGGATGCGGGAGTCACTCTAATAACTCTTTCCGAGTCTCCCAGGCATGAAACGGTCAGGTCTCCAGAGCTCTTCAGGCTTTGCAACCAAACATCAGGTGCCAGGGAGCTTAAACTCCTGTGTGACTCATCCCAACAGTTCAGCCCAGCCAAAAGCCCCACAAGCCCCTAGTGATAGAAAACCCCAAGAATAGGCATTGGGTGCAATAAATTCTTACTGGCCATTGAAACTCTTCTCTTCAAATTTGCAAGGCGAGGTTTATGTCTTTTAATATTGAGTAAATTAAGCTCGATGCTAAGATACACTGGCGTGGTGATAAATGGTGTGTGGAGAGATGCTTTATGGGGCCATCACGGGGCACTTTATCCGTTGCCACTCGCAAGCTGCCAATTTGTTCCTTATTTATTTTCAGAATGAATTTTTATTGATTCCTTTCCCTTCAATTCCTCCAGCCACACAAAATGAGGGAAGAACAAACAAAAGCGGGTGCACGAGGATGGGACATTTGCTGGCTCAGGGGACTGCAGTCAGACTCAGCATGCCATCCCAGGTCACTGGTTGAATTGGAGCTGGACGGGGGTTGTTGGACATCTTTACCGCCCCCAGCTCCCTGCCGACCTATGTGACATGAGCTGCTGGCCCCGGCTGTAGGTCCAAGTGCTTCTGCTCGTCAGTGAGAATGAGGATTGAATACATAAGGGAGAGGAAGGAGCTCAGACACAGCGTGGGGTGGGAACCGGCCCCATTAGTCCTTGTCAGCTGTGGATGGTGATCATGCAGCCCCACAGCTGTTGTCCAGCTTGTCCTGGTGTAAGCCCCTGCTTTAATGTGGGGTTTAAAATGCCAGTTTAGAGAGGGGAGAAAAATGATTTAAAAAAAAAAAAAGACAAATAAAGCCCCAAATGGAGCAGATGCAGGGGCAGTGCTGGTGAGAAGCTTCTCCATGCCAGTACCTCCCTGGTGAGGGAATCCAGTGCATGGGCATGAGGCTGTGGGCCCACATGGGGCACAAGGGAGGCCCTGAGCCAGGTCAGCCGGTGGGTTTGGGGCCCAAGTGCAGCCCCAGCACTGTGGCTCCCTGGGTCAGGCCCTGGAGCTGGCCTCCCCTCAGCACAGGCAGCCCTGGAGCTGATTTTGATGGGTACGTCCTGTGGAGGATTTCTTTATCCTCCACACGCTCCAGCCCCTCAATGTCCTTCTTGGAGTCAGGGGCCCAAAACTAAACCCAGGATTCAAGGTGTGGCTTGCCCTGTGCCCAGTCCAGGTGGATGATCCCTGCTCTAGTCCTGCTGGCCACATCAGTGCTGATACAAGCCAGCATGCCGGTGGACTTGGCCACCTGGGCACATGCTGCCTCATCTTCAGCCAGCTGTCAGCTGCCACCCCCAGGTCCTTTTCCACTGAGCAGTTTCCAGCTGCTCTGCCCCAGCCTGGAGCATTGCAGGGGGTTGTTGTGACCCAAGTTCAGGACCCAGCCCTTGGCCTTGTTGGCATCATGCAGGAGTCAGGGCTGAGCAGGGGGTCAGTGCTGTGATGCCCTGGGGCCGTGCAGGTACCCCCAGTGAGGTCACATGAGGGCCTCACACTGGAGACCACAGTGCCACAGGGCTGGTGGAAAGTGCTCTGTTTCCTCACACTTGCCCAGAAATGCCACAGCGGCAGTTGCTGTCTTGTCTGAATATGATCCCAACCCCTACAGACAAGGGAGAGGAGTGTGTGGGTGGGTGCCTGTGACCATGAATGCCATCTCCTCCTCCCCACCCAGTGCCATCCGCTCTGCAAAACTGATGGGTAGGTACAGGATGAATTGCTGCAATTAACCTCTGACACCTGGACTAATCAGCTGGCACAGCATCCAAACACACCTCCTTTGAGCTTGGTGAGCAAGAGTGGGGGGGAAAGTGGCCACCTGAGAGCACCGAGTGCCCCCTTCTCTCCGCTCCCCATGAGCATGCCCATGCTAGAGGGCCTGAGTGCTTTTATTTTGCTAAACCCCTTTGAAGTGGAAACCAAATTGCATGTCTTCCTTTTCCCCCAAGCTCCCATGAGCTGTACTGGTTTTAATTAGCTCCAGCTGATGTTCAGAGGCTTCCAAGAAATAAATGTGCTTTTAAATGAGTTGAAAAAAGTGGTGGTTGCAGAGGACAGGGAGCTGTCTCTCTGACACACAGGCTGACAGGGGACACAGCATGAACACAGTACTCTGCCTGCAGCCAAGCTCAGTTTCCCTCTTTTGCTATGGAGAAAGCTCTGCTGTGCACTCTTGCCATGCCCAGAAGCTGAAATTTGCAGCCAGTTACCTTTGAGCAGTGTGCTAAGATAAAGGATCATGGAGAAAGATGGGTTAGCGTGCTTGCTGTGCAGGCGTCCATGCTCTGCTCCTCTGCCTGCTCGTGCTTTGCTCTACTCTACTCTACTCTGCTCTGCTCTACTCTACTCTACTCTTTCTGTCCGTGGTTCAGCTTCTCAGCCCAGGTTGGCAGAAGCAGTGATAGAAAGGAAATAACATCTCATAGGCATTTCATTTTATTGCTTATAGACAATTCATCTTTCTGCATGCAAACCTTTGCTGAGAAAGACTGCATCATCCTCCTCAGAGGGTGGAATAACTTTAAAATAAAGTCTTAACTCAGCACAGACACTGGGTAAGCAGAAAAGGAGGCCACAGTCTTGCAGGAATGGTGCTAACCAGAGCCCTTTGGGACAACAGGGACAAAACTCCCTCTGGGGCTTGCACTGAACATCTTTCCTCTTCCTCTCCCTGTCCCCCACTGCATTCTTATGCCACGTAAGTCCTCAGGACAGGCTGCTGGAGAACGGTTTTATTCCCACTTGGTTTAACTTTTACCTTGGTTTCCCTTGTTCTCTGGATAAGCAAAGACAGTAATCTTAGCAGTGTTTGCTCTTTTGATTTGGGGAACAGTGAGTTGGAGCGTATCCCTCTTATCTTGTAATTAATCTGCCTTTTGTTCTGGTTGTCAGGTATTAAGCTGCAGTGTGGCTGTGACCGTGGAAAGGGTGAATGCGCTGGTTGTAACTGCACCTCCTAGTTCTGCCAGAGTCCCACTAAAATTCCAGGTGCTCTTACTGCAGCCTGGACTCATGTCCCAGGGAGGGAACATGAGCCTTCATCAGACAGCCTGTCCTATGAGCATCCTACTCAGCCACACGCAGAGGGGTAAGTCTTACACCGCCAACATGACGTGTGTTCATTCCCCATCTGCCCCCAACCCACAGGGCACCCCTGGGTCTCCCTTCTCCAGTCTCCATCATGTCTCCTGGGACATGATGCTGCAGAAAGCTCCCATCGCTCTGCAACTGGGGTGGTGATTCCCTGGGGCAGCCATCCCCTGCCTCAGTGATGTGGGGTTTGGGCACCACTTGAGTGCTATTTTGTCCCCTTGTCATATGTCCTGGATCTGTCTATCTCATATTCAGGGACAGTGACCTTCTGGCTCTGTTGCACCCAACAGGGACCACTTGTTAGGTCCCCAAGCTGTGGGGTGTCACACACTGGCTGATGTTCAGAGGTACTCCAGGAGTTACTCTTGTTGCTCCCATGTACGTGTATAATGCTGTATAATATATAATATATACAGGTGCCTGCCTGGGCCCCAACTTTGTCCTTAGATCCCTGTTTTGCAATTTCCTACAACTGTATAGCTCTTGTTAGCAATGTTAGGCTGGGAGGGGTCCTCAGACATCCACCACTAAAATCCTCCTTCTCCCCCACGAAGGCAAGATCACATCTAGCCATTGATGGCCGCAGCTTTGGGGAGAATTCAGCTCACCCCCTCCCCCCCTCAGCCTGCAGCACCCAGCACCTCTGAATTGGGGCCATACCAGCCAGGACCATGTTCCAGAGGGTGCAGTAAAGGAGATACACCTTTATTTGACCCTTGGGAGCATCCCCGAGAGAGCTGGCAAGGCTAGCGACCAGCCAGGAAGGGGTTAAGAGGCTGCTGGACCAGCACGGGGCTCTCTGGGATTGAAAGGAAGGGGCGGCAGCAGTTCTTCCCCCCTTTCCAAAATGGTGGGGAAAGTCGAGGGCTTTCTGAGGCTGCGCAGGGCTGGAGGTAGGTCTCTCTTTGACCAGAGTGGGGTGTTTGTGTTTTTTTTTTTTTTTTTTTTTTTTTTTTTTTTTTTTTTTTTTTTTTTTTTTTTTTTTTGTTTTTTTTTTTGTTTTTTTTTTTTTTTTTGTTTTTTTTTTTTTGTTTTTTTGTTTTTTTTTGTTTTTTTTTTGGTTTTTTTTTGGTTTTTTTTTTTTGCATGGTGAAGTTCCAGCAAAATGCTGGTAGGAGAGCTGCGGAGCACTGGTCTGAGACCCAGGTGCTGCTCCTCCTCTTTTTTTTGCCTTTCCTGAAAGGTTGAATTTTCTGTCCTAATGAGTCTGATCGCAAATAAATAGATTGGTGTTGGCCAGGTAAATACCCTGATACAAGCTCTGTGAAAATAGCATCTTTGCCTTGAGGGAAGCTGCAAGGTTTGGGCCGTCTGAATGAAAGGAACCGCACCAGTTTGGGGTTGTGTGTTAGCGGCTGCACAAACCTAAGAGTGGGCCAATGTAGATTCTGGTGAAAAGGGGTAAATCTCTGGAGACTGGGCAGTAACTCTGCTTAGACTAGCAACAGATTTACTCTCTCAAGCCTTGCTGTGTGCCTTCCAGCTTTGTACCTGTCTGGATTTTTTGTTGTTGTTGAAAATATTTCTCATCAGTTCAGTTTGTTTGTCTTGGTAGAAGATTCTGTGTTTTGGTAACAAAAGCTCACTGAGCACAAAAATCCTTAAACTAGCTTCCTCCAGAAAGCTGGTGGAGCCCCACTCAATTACAGGAGATCTCCTGAAGTGATTTCCTCCTCTAAAGAACTCTTCTGCTATCAAGTATGATTATGTGGTGTCACATTAGTGAGAGCTTTGCAGCTGTGGTTCCAGCTGCTCTTTCCTGGACAGTGCTCTGTCTGTGAATGATTTAAAAAAAAAAAAAAAAAAAAGATTACATGAAGCAACAAGCAGATTGGATCATTTGGTCTGTGGTGTATCCACAGTCTGGGAGGAAGAGTGGAGGCTTTAAGGGAAGTATTTTAGAGCATATTTCAATGCTTGAAAAATCTATGATCTATGGAATAGGTGAAAAGGGATTATATCAATACACGGTTGCAAAATGTGTATCAGTTTATTATGAAACCTCCACCCCCCCAAATCCTTGGAAAGCCTTAGTTTTTACAACGAGACATTCTCATTTTGCTTTCAGATCTGGTTCAAACCCTGGAATTTGCTCTTTGAAGCCCTGGATGATCTGGGAGTCCAGGTAGGCCTGTGAAAGGAGTGTGTGGGGGTGTGATTTTCTCAGAACGAGTGTTGGTGCCGACAACTTGCAAATTATGTCTCACAGAAATCATGGTTAATTAAAGGCAGCTTGTGCTGGTATTGCAAATGCAGTCATCTAACAATGAAATAGGAGACACCATTCTCTCCCAACTTGTTGATGACTGTCCTTGTTTCTGTTTTGCACTTCATTAACCCTTCCCTCACACACCTTGAAGTTGATCTAAAAGAGCGTTGTTTCTTGCCATTTGGTCTTGGATTTTTTTTGGACTTGGAATCAAGAGTGTAGTCTGGATAATACTTAGTCATGTTGGTTTGCATGTCTTTGCACTGTTGCAGGATGCAGATTCTCACCTCTTGGCTGTCTTGCTTCTTGGCATGTGGCTGAAGAGGAAAGATGATGGCCGCGTGCAGGACAGTGTGTTGCTGGGCCAGTTGAATGGGAGTTAAAAAACTTGCAGGATCACCCAGTGGAAAACAGCATTTACAGTCCACTGCTTTGGTTGCTCCCCATGTGGATA
This sequence comes from Ceryle rudis, assembly GCA_033439905.1. Lineage (NCBI taxonomy): Eukaryota > Metazoa > Chordata > Aves > Coraciiformes > Cerylidae > Ceryle > Ceryle rudis. The sequence continues at coordinate 11,887 of JAAGNO010025246.1, forward strand.
TGTTTAGGTGTTTCAGGGTCCCCAAAGGGATTCTTGCAGTTATGGATGGATCAGTTCCCACAGGTGATGGGTATGGCAACACTCAGACCACCAAATGAGGTCCAGGTGTCTAAAGTCTTCTTCCTCTCCTTTGCAGTAGCAATTCAACCAGGGTGGACAGACTGTATTATGCCATTGATGTAATTCTCCTTTTAAGCATATATATTTATCAGTGTCTATTAATGTGTCTGTTAAAACAAAAGCTTGGAAACTCTGTGAAAGGCATTTTAATAGGTGGTTTTACTTAGGGCAGGATGAATCTGTTGTAATCAGCAACACCAACACTTTGAAACAGCCACATTAGAGATTACAAGGTGCAAGAGGCACTGCAGGCTACTGACAGTCTTCATCCTGTGCCCATGAGATGTGCTGGGTGAATAACCTTGGTGATGGAAGTGTAAGGAGAGATGAGACACTGAGAGCTTTGAAATGTTGCTTCCTCGACAGCAGACTTAAATGAGGGAGTGGTGTCTTCAGAGGCAAAACCTGCTTTGTGTCGCTTGTCCTGGAGCCTTCAGGCTCCATCTCAGTTGCTCATCAGTTTTTGTGTTCTGCCTTTGCCATGTACCTTCTTCCTCCTTCCAGTGTTCTGCCAGTAGTGCTTTTGCCTCCAGCAGTGCATCAAGCATCATGGTATATTGTTTTTTGTAAATTTATTAACAGTGCTCTTGTCACAGAGTTTTAGTTTGTTTGGGCAGTGCTTTTGTGCTGGCCCAGTCCTCCTAAATGCACAACATCCAAGGAGACACTGAGTGTCCTTGTTTCATCACCTTCTGCAGGTCTTGGTGTCTTGCTGAGGTCAAGCCCAGCATGATTTGTACCAGCTATTGAAACGTTTGTGATGTTCTGCAGCTCTCAGCGCTTCTCTTGCATGTGCTGTGGTCTGGTCAGCTCCAGATGCTCATGACTGTGTTGCTTCCAGACATGTGGTCTCCCTGGACTTCTCTGTGAGCTGCTGGTCCTGCCCCTGTGTCTGTCTCTACTTTCCTGGCACTTTAAGGTCTCTCAGCCTGTGGTGGGTTTGGTGGTTTTTTTTTTTTTATGTTCCCTCCCACCACACAGACTCTCTTCTGCTCTTCATGCTAAACAGCCTTGGTATGATATATCCTCCCAAATAGCTTGAAGCTATCTGAGAAAATAGTTCAACCAGAGAGATATGAAATTTTTGGTAGAAAATGACCCAGTGGAATTGTACTGTTTCAGTACAAGTACTGTTTCCAGTTCTTGACTGGAAAGTTATCTGTGCCATTGCAATTTAGTCAGAATGTTTTATCTGAGCTTTGATTTCAGCTGCTTTGGTTATACTGAAAATGTTGGCAAGATAACGCTGAATCTTCAGAGTGGAAGAGAGGCAAATTTAGAAATCAGTTCCACTGAGGATGAGATTTGTTTCTCAGCAGTTGTAGGATCTGTCAAAGCTTTTTCCAAACTTAATTTTCTGGGTATGGTGAGATGCCCTAGCAAGTGAATACTGTATCTCACTGCAGTTTGCAAAGTCACATTGTTATAATGAATTTAACTTAAGGCAAGACCTTGGTGATAAAAATCTATCTGAATTAACTAATGAGAACTAAATTCTCTGAACACTGCTGCCAATACTCTGCATGTTTACAGCCATATTTTATTTTCTTAAAAACTACTTTCTCCTTGGAGCAAGCATACTGCCTTCATTGGTTAGGGGAGCTGGAATTGCCTCTTTGGAAAACATTCCTTAATAGATTTCCAGAGCATGCTGGTTTTACTTTCAGATTCCTTTCAGTTGCAATAATATTTTAACAGTTGTTTCTGACAATTGTGGGCAAATATTTGTAGATTTGAGTGTGCTCTGTAGTGGATGTTTTCTCTAATCCTAAACAAAGCTCTTAAGACTGTGGGCTTTGTGTTTTCATGGAGGGTGCTTTTCATCATCACTTATAGAGCTATAATTTAAAAGTGAAACCCTGTGAATACATACTTACAAAATTGATGCTCTATCCTTCAGTAAATAAATGATTGCAGTGATAGAGCATCTTGAGTAGTCAAGCAGCAGCAGAACGCTCCTCTGCTCTGCTCTGGGTTCCCCAAGTGTAGCCTTGTACAGGACAGCACTTAAGTATGTGCTTAACTTCAAACATGTGAGTAGTTACACTGAACTCAATGCATCTACTATGGGTTTGAAGGAGAACACTTGCGTAACTGCTTCGCATGGTTGGAACATAGAAAATTCCATAAATCGGAAATGACTGCATTCCACCTTCCAGCCCTTCAGAAATCTGGTTTAAGTCCTGTAACACATGCGTTTTGCTACATCATCTTACTCAGTGAGCTGTCCTGAAGGCAGCCTTGCAGAGAGTGTCTCATAATCGTCTTCAACAGAGCATGGGGAAGCTGAAGAAGTTCAGATTTAAATTTGCCATCGATTACAGTGCTTCTGCATGTGGTTGTATATAAGCCCTCAGCAAGGACTGGCTATTAGGAAAGAAATGAGCTTGTCTGTAAGCCCTTCTCTGTGAAAAAAGTGTTATTCTCCTGACTCAAAGCAACATTGCGTTATGCTGCTTCAAAAGTGTTTATAAAACCATCTTTCACATACTCCCGCACATTGCACTGGGAGATATGAAATCCTTTTTCTTTTCCTTTCATGGAATGAAGCAGTGCGGGGGGAGCGGGAGGTAACTGGTTAGCATTGCTGCTCAGCTGGTAGACTGCCTGGAAGGGAGCCAAGGGGCCTGGGTTCAGTCCTCTGATAAGTCATCAATTTCTTTCTCACCAAAAACATCTGGTTTTGGATGCTGAGTTATGAGCTAATATTAAATACAAAAGTTTATAGCATCACATATATAATATTGTTGATTAGAAGCATCAAGTAAAGTAATTGACCAGAGGGGACTTGGTGTGAGCAGCTGGTAGAGCATCTGGAGGGGAGCCAAGGGGCCTGGCTTTAATTCTCAGGTCATCTATTTCTTTCTCACCAAAAACATCTGGATTTGGATGCTGCAGAACTACAGACTATTGTCTCATGCAAATGTTTCTGGGATCACACTTTCATAGTAATGTGATTCCAGGAACGTTTCCATTAAGTATTTACACCCAGAGAATCCTGTGTCAGCTCCAGACAAGGGTTCTGACAAGAAAAAGGTGCATTCTGGGACCCTGATAAAAGACAAAAGCAAAGTTCAGTTCTGCCAACTTGTGTTTTTTAACCAGATTCGGTACGGAGGTTGGTTTGAGTAGCCTGAAGCGTGTTATTTAGGTCAACCCTGCAAACCTGACACTGCCCTGAAACACAGCAAATTAATGTGACGGGGTTTGCCTGTGTCATTGGTGCCTGTGGCTGCCAGGGTGCTGTGCGAGGGTCGTGTCCCAGCGTGGTGTGGTCAGAGGCTGGCGCTGCCCTGGCCCAGGCTCTGAGCAGTCTGGGCACTAGGTGTCAGAAGAGGCTCACGCTTGTGCTGGCTGAAGCCGGGTGGATACAAGTTCACCATGAGCTAGCAGTGTGCTCCTCTATCCAAGAAGGCCAGTGGTCTCCTGGGGTGTTTTAAGAAGAGTGTGGTCAGCAGGTCTAGGGAGGTTCTCTGCCCTAGTGAAGTCACAGCTGGAGTATTGTGTCCAGTTGTGGGCTCCCCAGTTTGAGAGACAAGGAACTACTGGAGAGAGTCCAGTGGAAGATATGAAGATGCTGAGGGGACTGGAGCATCTCTGTGCCCAGGAAAGGCTGAGAGCCCTGGGGCTGTTTAGCTGGAGAATAGAAGACAGAGGGGGGATCTGATCAATATCCAAACGGTGGGGCTTAAGAGAATGGGGCCAGATTCTTGTCAGTGGTCCCCAGCAACAGGACAAGGGGCAACAGGCACAAACTGGAACCCAGGAGGTTCCATCTGAACAGGAGGAGAAAATTCTTTGCTGTGAGGGTGGCAGAGCCTGTCCCAGGCTCCCCCGAGAGGTTGTGGAGTTCCCTTCTCTGAAGAGATTCCAAACCCGCCTGGACAATGCGATCCTGGACCCCCTGCTCGAGCAGGGGGGTTGGAAGAGAGAACCTCCAGAGGTCCCTTCCAACCTCCAACATTTTGTGAAGCCTGGTGACAGTTCCACAGCTTGTGAGCTCTTGTGAGCCCTAAGGGAGATGAGCACTGCTCCCACAGCCCAGGCATGGGGAGATACCCCTATGGGCACCTGTTTTCAGAGCCATATTGCTCAGTGCTTTCTGAAAACACTTTGGTTTTTGCTCCTCCAACATTGCAAGCTCTACCAAGCTCAGGCTTAGAGCAGCCTGTTGCTGTTCTTCTTTCCCCCTGTGATGGTTCCATCCCAGTGGAGGGTGGAAGCTTCTGGTCCCTCTGGGGAAATAATAAATCCCCCTGAAGGGAAAGGAGACCAATTCCTAAAAATTGCTTTTTACCCTTCCTGCAAAGTCCTGCCTGGATTACCCAGACAGCGGTTGCTCTTGGATGTCTCCTGTGCCATGTTTGATCCCCTCTAACTGCAGTGAAGTCACGCTGATTAGTACAAGCTGAAGATTTGGCCTCCGAGTTAAATCAAGGAATTATTAGTAACTTAGCCTTGCGTGTGATTTGCAGGTGGTCAGCCAGGATGGAGGTATGGCACACAGCTCAGGAGAGTGATGGTTTTACATCATTCTGCTGTCTGTGAGCCTTTGTAATTACATTTTGGTGGCCCTATGCCTGTGTATTCTGCTCGGGTCTGTCCCGAGCCAGTGCAGAGATGGCTCAAGATCAGCCTCTTCACTGGAGGGACCTGTGGTTGTGAACCTGTCTGGCTCACTCGCATACTGGAGTTCAGATTGTCTCTTATTTAGCTACCCTTTTTGAGCTGTTGAGCAGTGTTTAATGTGGGAAGACACTGAGGGGTGAGCCACACTTCAGCCTTTGGGCATTTTTGCCTTTATCAGGAAGAGATACAGCCACCTCTCCTTAATTATTCTGCCAAAATTCTCATAAGGGTCTTATCTTGGTTTTTCTTTTAAGAAATGTGACCAAATGAAAATAAAATATTGGGTCTACCCGAGTTCACCAGCTGAAATTGTTTAGAATGTCATTACTAGGCTAATTCCACCATTCCTGCCCCTTCCTCTGAATAAAAATGCCATTAAAAAAAAAAAAAAAAAAAAGAATCGGAATGGGACATTTCCAGAGGAATATTACATTTCCTAAGTATGGATTTTTAACGGCCAACCTCAACCAAACAATGCACTATATGGGGCCGGAAATAATAAATCAGTGCAGCCGTCAGGACTGAAATGGAGAATTCCCTCTCTCCTTGTAGCTCCTTGGAACTTTAATCTGAAATATACCCTGTATCAAAGGATAACTTACTGGTACACAGGAATTCCTATGCTTGGTCAAATCTGATTTCCACAGAGTCTAGCACTTTGCTGCTAGTCGTGGCCAGAACCAGATGCTGTGGAGAAAATACCAGAAAGAGTTGTTAGTGGAGTAACATTTGCAGTAACGTGTCTACAGAGAACACTGAATTTTGCAAACTTTCATAATTTAGAAAGGACCTCAATGCACCTGATCTTAGCCAGGTAGGAATTGCTGCCTGGTCCTGCAGATTTCCTTGGTATGGAGAGAGACATAGGAGTCTCCAGAAGGCAATTCACCTTGTTCTAAGATGTATTAAGGCTTGTTATTGATTTTAATTATAGAAAGCCTTAATGTTGTCTACAGATAAGTGCCTAAGCTAAGTCATGAGGAATTCTAGTGACTTTTCTCCCCATGAGGATGGCCATTTCTTTTATAACATCCTTCAAAGGTCTTAGCTATGGAGGCACATACTCCAGATGATTTCATCTTACTGCGAGGGCAAGTGAGCTATTGCCTGGGACTGTTACTGCTGTCTTCTATAATTTGGGGCAAATTTGGTAGCTTCAAAGCAGTTAAGAATTTACCTGTCATTTATTACAAGGTGTTGCAAATTCCTTCTCGTGTGGGTTTTGCAGGGTAGGAAATGCCCTTTTTGTGTCTGGTCCATCTGCCCTGCAGAGAGGATGTTCTAGGGCTTTTTTCACGGTATTTTGTTAATCCCTGAGTCAACTCTGGCTGTGCTTTTGGGGCTGAGCAACAGGGATAGCTGGTGAATTTGGTTTCAGAGCTGCTCCTGTAGATGTATCATGCCTCAGTTCCTCTAAAAGGCCCATTTTTGTATGATAGGGTGTGGGATTCCCCTTTGCTATGCATTATTCTGTACTTGTCTTAAGCTGTTTTGTAACTGTAGCAATTTGAAATAAAAGCATCATGATTTTTGTGATCACTTTGTGTGATGATCTCAACAGAATGAAAATCATTCACGCTGTTAGCTGGGAGTTGTCTCGGAATCCACCTGTTCACTTTCTGCTTTGGCTGAAGTGGTGCAGAGTATTGCACCAGGGCAGGGTGTACGCAGAGCACATCTTATGCCTTTGTGCTACTCTCACTCAGATTTCACAGTACTCACCTGCAGTTTGCTTATTTTGACCACTGGGCAGTGATTATTTATTTATTTATTTATTTATTTATTTATTTATTTTCTGGAGCTGCCCACAAGGACCATAGTTTTTCTGATATATGTATAATTCATTCAGGAGTCGTTTACTACCTCTGTTCTTCACTACACTGTATTAGTCAGGGTGATTTTTTTGTGGAAAAAAAGGAGGTTGTTATTTCCTCCTGACTCGCCTTCCTGTATAATTATCTATCTCTGATGTGCTGCAGGCTATGAGAGATCTCAATATTATTGTTATTAATAGCACTCCCCCATCCCAAGCATGTTCATTTGCAGTGACTTCCCAGCCTATGGAAGCAAGGCCAACCACAGAGTCAACAGGAGGACTCTATTACATGTGTGCTTAAGTGTTTGCAGGCGCTGCAGCTTAGATTTTCACAAGCAATTAGTGCTGTTGTGTGCCTTGGCTTTGATGCCTCCTTCTGCACGTTTTAGATGGGGCTGTTTATTACGGAGCACTGAGCTCCCACCCTTTGAGCTCTGGGCCCCTTTCAGGTGTCTGCCTGGGCAGTCGAAACTGGGGGAATTTGCTGGTCAGTCACTTCTTGGATTAAAAGTTCTGGCAGGGAGTTTGTCAAAGGGTGTGTGTCTGTAAATGCCTTGGATGGATTGAATGCTAAATGGATTGTTTTAGACACTTGTCCCTTTCCCTTTTCTTACAGGACACATCCTCAGTTCTTTTCTATATCTGTATTAGTGCAGATCTCTGTTTGTATTCTCTTAAAGTTGTCATTTAGCATACATTGTGGTGTGCTAACCTACTTCTGTCCTTCTCTGGACGATCTGTTATGTCTGTAGATATTTATCCCTATGTGAAAAAATAAATCTATGTTTTAAAAGCAGCCATGTGGAAATAAAGTACTGAGCTTATTCTCTTCAGTGACAGTATAAAAGTACCACCTAATCTAGCTTTACAAAATACTGCTTACTTGTTGGCCTGGAGACAATAACTGCTTGGGCAAATGAATAAAATACTTTTTTTTTTTTCTTTTTTTTAGTGTATATCCTGAAGGTATGTCTTAGAAGAGGAATTTCCATTATAGCATTGCCAGGCTTGTTTGAGACTCGCACTTGGGGCTGGGTGCTTGAACAGTTTGGAGGTAGGCACATCCTTGTTCACTTAGTATGAGTTTTATACTTATTTAATTCATTTAAGCAAAGAAATCTTAGGTTTAGCTTAGAATTGGTGAAGGATTAGGTGGCTTTTCAAGAGGGGAGTATTGGCTCTCTGCTGGGAAAGGCAGTATAAAAGCGAGACCTGGGCTTGGGCTGTGTTTTGGTCGAGAGCCAGTTTCAGGTGCTGGTGAATAGGATTTAAAAATGAGGCTTGTACAGCTGATCATAGATCTGTGCAGCTTAAGCTAAAATAATGAAGCACAGGATCATGCAAATATTTCAGTGGGAGTTGGAAACCTGAGCTGGATCTGAGCCCAGCGTTGTGGTGAGGAGCTGGGGCTGTCTTGTGGCCCAAATGGAGGGAACCCATCAGGGTATGAGAAATATAATGAGCTCTGTTTGTTTCTGGATTAGCTTTGGCTGGCAGTTAACACATTGGGCATTTTGGCAATGGAGTAGCCCCTTCCTTTTCTCCAGGCCCTCTCTTTAGGGCTGTTTTCAACAAAAAGTGAAATCCTTGTGTTAGCTGAACTCTCTGGAAGACTTAAGGGCCTGTAACTTTGTTGTCAGTGCCCAACAGTTATGTTATGAACTACTCATGAGCTATGGAGAAGTGCTGCTGTTTTGAACTCCTGCAAACAGTCAACAGATTTCACATGGGAAATTGAGTGTGTGTTGTGGAGAGATACTGAATAAGGCTGCTAAATTAGCACCACAAAAATAAAACAACCAACAAGAGCTGTTTGCCAGAGCAGCTGGGGAGGGGCATAAATGGCAACCGAAGGATCTGGTGAGTTGTAATCTGGCTCCTCTGATTGCTTAAAAACTTGTCTTCGTTTCAGAGAGGCCTTGGCATTGAGTTGGAGCCCACAGGGATGCCTTTGGGGTGTGGAGGGAGGGGATTTGTAGCTGTGGTGGAAGAACAGCATGGGCCTGGGGGTTGTAAAAGGACTGAGTGGGGAAGAGCTAGAGGGGGCTGGAAGGCCTGAAGCATGCTGGGGTGAGAAAGGGGAGCTCTGAGTATAACTGGGTAATGATATTCAGAGGTATGGCTGTTAGTATATGGCTGCAGCTCCAGGTCCTGGCATCTCTTAAGACCCCCTCTAGCCTTCGTATGAATCTTAAGCATGTCCTTTTCTGCTGCTCGCTGTGGAAGGATGCCAGACGGTTCCCCGTGCAGGAACTTCCCAGGAGTTCCATGGCGTTGGCCTGATATCACAGGAAGCGCAGGCTGTCTCCAAGTTTGTATAACCCCAACCTCTGCCTCTGCTCAGTTTTGATCCTCCCTTCATCTATAACACCCAATTAGTGTTTTGAAGTGTGTGTGGGGGAAGAAATCAAACAACCTTTCAGGCTGTTGAAGAATGGCATTTTACTTGAATGGAAATTGCTGCTTACAAATAGGTTTTCATTTGTAATGCCTATTTAAAATAAAAAAACCCTCAAGTTGTAGCTGAACCATTTAAACAATATTGAAGTGACTATTCAAATGTCATGTAACCTATAAATCAGGCTTTAAACTTCTTAATTGTTCTGATATTTTTAATACATACTAAAGAACTAATGGGGAAAAAATTGTGTAACTTACAACATATTGACATGAAAATAGTTTTGAGGGCAGTTTGAGTTTCACTTTTGCTTACTTTTAGTCCAGCTGTTTTCTTGGATGGAAAAGTCAGCATTTGATCTAGGGCTCCAAAGCTCTGTCCTTTTTTTTTTTCCCTACTGAAGCTTCAGTCATCATCTGTTATTCCCCTGGGTAACTGTTGACAAACCCACAAATTTCTATGGGTTTCAGCATCACTACCCCTGACTTTGGTGATTGACTGGGAGAACAGCAATATGTCTGCAGAACATGGGATGTTTCCTGAAAACACGGAAACGATTGCCTAGTCTGTGCGATGTGGGCTCCTTCTCATTCATGTCCTGTGAAAACGTGTTCTCTTCCTCACGGGGAATACCCGCTTGACCATCTGGTTTACGTTTGCTTTGCTCCTGCCGACAAGGAGGAGAATGTTTTGGGAGGGCTGGGGAGGAAGGGTCTTGGGGCTTCATTTACACCAGGAACAGGACTCCTGCATCAGCCGCACGCCGGGGGGCTGCTGGAGCTTCCTGCTGACCTTGTGTGGCCTCTATTAGCAGAAGCAATGCGGCACCCGGAGCACAGAGGACTGTGGTATGTGCTGGCCCAGCATCTGTTGATAGTATGGGCTGTGTCATAATAAGGGGTGCTTTAATCATGTAATGAAAGCCACATTCCTGTAATTGTGTAATATACGGACACAGCTTTGTAACATCACTTGTCCGAATGTGATACAAATTGGATGCAGAACCTTAGCCTCTTTGGCAGCAGTTTATTTGAGGATTATTATTTTTATTTATAATATAATTTCAGTTGACTCCTTCATTTGAAGCCCTTGTATTTACCTTGATATTGCATCGGGATTAACCCCTTAATGCTCTGCTTACCATGACCCTGCTTGGTACACAGGTGAATGCACAGCTAATGGGCAGGCTCAGCCCTGGTTCAATAGCTTTCACATCTGGGTGGATAATAAAAGTATTCTCAGTTTGAGCAGTTACAAATGGCACAAACCCGTGTTCTTCAGAGTGAGAAGCAATCATGGGTTGATGGGGTTTAGGAAAGAGTGTAGGACAGACCTTCTTGTACCCTTTTCGGAAGTAAATACTGATGGCCAGAAGGAGCAAAATGGAGAGCTGGTCAAGCTGGGACCTGCCAGACTGTAGCAGATGGCACTGGACCTGCAGAGGACTTGTTCTGCTGGGAGCAGAGCCACTGCTGCTCTCTTTTCACTGGAAGAGAAGACACAACAACCTTGTCCAAAGTAAGAGCGACTTTTGCTTTAGTACTGTCATGGAGTAAAATGGGATAGAAATCTCTATCTAGCAGCTGATGCTTAGATGCTGGTGTTGTGATATTGCATTGCTTTGATGCTCCACTTTAGGATAAAGGGTTTGATTTCAAACTGATTCTTTCTTTGCCTTGTATGAGCTAACTTTCCATGCTGGTGTCCTAAATCCAAATGGGACGGTACAAATCAGGTTGTGGGAGTCAGGTTTGATGAGAGGTTTTTACAAGCTGGAGTGAGCTTGAATTAAAAAGAAATAATTCATACTTGAGCAGGAAAGTGGAGGAAGGAAGACACTTGATTGCAACAAGAATCAATTTCCTTTACTTGCATTCCTGGCTGTTTTTCCTCTCCCCTGATGATTATAGGTACTGTGTTTCTGGTTTAATTGGGGATTTTCCCACCCAGGGCTGAAGCAGACTGAAAGTTGTGCAGCCGTTTCCCTGTCCCTCACGTCATCACCACTGGGATTTTCCAAAGAAGCTTGGCTGACTTCTCCTTGCATCATCATCCCCTTTGAGGTGCAACAAAATATTAATTTCTTGAACTGTACTGAGGTATGCACTTGAGGTTCCTATTCCTCGGCCGAAGCCATGACTTCAAATGGGCTGGTTTTTGACCTGTTGAATGTGTAGACTTGAGCAGTTCTTTAGACCAAAGACAAGAGGAGGTCAAAGCTGCACACCCTGTGGTGATTTACTTGTGCTGATAGTGGTACTTTGGGCAGCATTTCCTTGGAGATCTCAACAGTGACATGCTGGTGGCTCTTTCACAGACACTTGCTAAAATAGAGAGGTATTTTGCCTCTGTGGTTTGCCCACCAGAAGGGTGATGAGCTGGTGTGTGTCCAAGACAAAGCACATATGTAGGGACTGTGCCTTCATATGTAAATGGGGATGTGACTTTGGAATTAAATGTATTTTTGTGTTACCGGTGGCACCACAACATGGGGAAACCCCTTTGTTTTGCTCTGTCCCGTAGTGTGTTTTATCCTCATCAAGAAAGTACATAGTCTTGCCATGCACACTAATTTAAGTCCTGGCTAAACACTCATTTAAAAAAATGTGTTTAAAAGAATTAATACCTCTGGAAAATTTAGCATAATTCAACTCTAGGGCACCTGCCCCTCATTTAGAAGTGAATTACCATTTGAAATCTAATTTCAGTTGTGGTGGTGTTTTTTTTTTTTTTTTTTTGTGTGTGTGTTTTGGTTTTTTGTTTTTTTTTCTCCTCTTTGATGGAAGCATTAGAAGCATTTGAACTGAACTTGTGAAGTGCTTAAGTCAACCTGAAACACCAAACTATTCCTGAGCAGGATTTTATCCATAATGCTTGCTTGGTTGCCCAGGGATGGATATAGCAAGAGGTCCTAATCTAGACCATGGGTCAATTTCTCATGTAAAAAAAAATCATTTTCCCTAAGGAGATCTCCCGTTCTGGATCATTCTTCCCATGTCTCAGGATGATGTTGGGAAGGAGGCATGTTCTGCCTGGCTGCAGTGCCTGGCTGCAGGACTGGAGCCACGGTGCTCTCCAGTTAGCTGCAGAACATCAGTAAAAACAAATGGTGTAGCCCCTGTGCAGCACGTGGCTTTTGAAGACCTGCAAATAATCCCAGATTATATGGATATCTATATTTTATCCTTCAGCCCTTGAGGGCATGTGAAGTCTTAGCCCAAGTTTACTTTCTTGCTTCTGAAATAATTTGTATCATTTCTGCCAGGAGAAGGTGAAAGGGAAGAGGGGGAGAGGGGAGCCCATTTGCAAACACTTGTGAAGAAGGAGGCAGTGTGGATTTATATTCTAGTGTGTGGGGAATTTGGCTGTGGGACATCGGAATGGATACAATCTGATGAGTTTCATTAAGGCTACACCTCATTCTTTTAATTAACTTCTTGTTCTTGTCCTTGGTGAAGCAGTAATTATTTTTTAATTAGCCCAACACTGCATTGCAGAGCTAGCCAACCCTAGCCTCATCTCATGGAGAGGTGTCATAAGAATTAAGTTAATTAGCTTGTCACCATCCCTGTAAAATATGGCTGTGTTTGGCAAAAAAGGAAAAAAAAGGCCCTTTCCTGTTCCAAGGTTAATTAAAAACCACAGTGCACAGGAGTGTCAGGTTGGAGAGATGGTGACTTGCATCCTATGTGGCCTCAGTGGCAGAAAACCTGCGTGTCACTGGCATAACTCATTGATTCCTGGTGGTCCCCTTGCAGCCTTTGGCTGGGAGTCAGCTCTGCAGCTGGGCAGCGGAACAGGCTGTGAAGTCCAGCGTGGGGCTTGTGACTGTGGCTGGCAAAAGCAAATCTAGGAGTGGTGGTCAGCCTGGGCTGCAGAGCGGAGCCCTTCTGTCCTGGTAGCTGTGCTTGTGGAGGTGGAAAGGGATCTGAGGTCTGAGCCTGTCACTGTGCTCTTCTGTGCAGTTTCTGCAGTTTTCACTATCGAGCAGATGTTTTTCAGGTTTCAGCATCTCAGAGTTTGATTGTTGGACTAGAGGGGTGGGGGGAAAAAAGCAACCCACAAATATTTAAGAATTTGTAGTATTGATCCATTGTCCCTGCTTGTTTTGATTAAACTGAGAGGAGTTCTGTAAAAATTAACTTTAGGGTAGGAAAAAGTGTTTTCTTAGTCAAAGTCCATCTTGGTGAGAGACTTTCCACCACCCCTTGGCAAGTCCTGGTCCCCATGCAGCCCAGGTTAGCCCCATGTCTCTGCAGGAAGGATGCTCATGAGCGTTCTGCTGTGGGGTGTCTGCCTTTCAGAGAGCCCAGAGAAATTAAGCTTTTTCTTCAAGCTTCATCTCGTGCTTATTTGACAGTTCAGCATTAATTTTCTTTTTTAAAAAGGCAATTTCTAGCTCACCTGATTGAAGAGATGAACTTGAATATATGATCCCTATGGGATTTAGAGCTGTCTCTTAAATCTCCCCCAATGATAATGGCTCTGCTCTCTTTGCTCTGAGGGAGGGGTTTTTTTATAGCTGTGCTGCCATTTGCTGCTTCTACTGGGTCGACTTGGACTGTTCATTAATACCTTTCCCTGTTCAGTGTCCGAGGACAGGAATATGGTCCTGACACCCCTCCCTGCTTGTCAGCGATGGGCTGGGGGTTAAGTCCATGCATCCAGTTGTCAAAGGTGAGTCATTGATCTGTGTGACATTTAACCAAGGGTAAGCTGAAGTAGCGGCTGTTGGGGATCGGTTGACTGGACTTGCTACATGTTGGTTTGGGGTTTGCATCAGAGTGGGCTAGCTGATACTACAGGAAGGTTTTTTGTAATTGAAGGACACCAGGTATTTGACGCAGTTTAATTCTAATTCTTGTGTCACAAAAGTTGTGTATGAAGAGTGGGAGGCAAAGGCAGGAAGCTCTTGAGGAGTTCTTGGCATGGGGTGGAAATCCTTAACAGATAAAATGGTTTCATAACAGCCATTTGTTGATTTGAGCTACACTTCTTGCCTGTTTGCAGTCCTGGTCTGCAGCACAGGGGTGCACAGAGCAGGACGTAACAGGTTGTAATGCCTGTTGCCCCTTGTCCTGTCGCTGGGCACCACTGGAAAGAGAGAGCCTCATCTTCTTGTCCCCCTCATCAGAGCTGAAGACATTTTTGTAAAGAAATTCTTGGCATATTTTAGAAAGTGGAAATACTTTAATGGAAAATACTGATGAATATGAGAATAATTTCATATAGATTTTTTTTATCCCCTCTCCTTAAAATTCTGACTTTTCCCTGAAAAGCAGTTGTCTTTGATCAGGAAATGGAAAGCTTTATGTCCAAAATGAAAAATCATTCAGATTAGAGGCCTCCATTTTTTTCATTGCACAGTCAACGTTTTCAGTAGGCAGGCTGCTTTTTTGTTTGAGAAAAATATTACGTAATGAAAAAAATGTATCTATCAGTAAAGCTTTGTCAGAAAACTTATGACCAGCCACGTTCTAGAGCAGCTGGCCACCATCAGAGACAGGATACTGGGTAGACAGGCCCCTGGTCTGATCCAGCAGAGTGATTTTTATATTCCAATGTAAATAATCATTTAAGAGGTAACTGTTTGGGGCTCCCTTAAGCTTTTGGCTGGGGGTCTGCAGTCTCTGTGTTTCTACCTCAGCAGAGAAGGCTCTTAGTAAAAAAAAAAACTGAAGGGGGAAAAAATAATTCCAACAACCCCAGTGGTCTCCTTCAGAGAATAAGGATATTAACTTCGGCTTTAATAAAAACATAATGTTAACTAATCTACTGTGAAGAGCTTCAACTGCAAACTGTAGCAATTTACCAGTGAAAAATTGGAAGGGGACTGAGAGTTGGAGGGAACCTGCAGTCATTAGCTGCAGATTAAACATGAATTAAATTACTTCTGATTGTGTCAATCCATCCATCGTGAGGATTGTGCCTTTCCAGTATCCCTGCGCTGAAGGGAAAAGAAGGAATCTTTGGCTGGATTTGATATCTCGCTGTGGTGGAAATAACACGAGAGGGTGGGACATGGGGTGCCTATGAGTGTCTGAATGTTCTGTGGCATTTGAATTGGCCAAGGCTTCTGCTGTCTCTGGTTCTGCCACTGCAAATGTTGCTTTTAAAAGTAGTGGGTTTTTTTTGTTTTTAAATCCCTAGAAAATGTGTCATGGCCATGTATGTCCAAGATGTGAGAAGTACAAAATGGGAAATGTTTCTAGCAGTAAGGTGGGATAATGCTGCCTCTCTGGGCAGGACAGCAGACGCATCCATTCAAGTTAAACTTATAGAATAAGGTGAAGATGAGTTGAGGAGCAGTGATGGGATCAGGTTTGCTCAAGGCTTGTGGATTTGTATATACTTCCAGGCATTTTTCACTGTTGTGGTGCAGTCATTCATGCAGGTACCTTGACCGTGCGTCGGGGAATGGCTGGCTGTGGATTCCTCAAGCCTCTGCTCAAGTGAGAGTTACTGGAGCAGCCCCTTGAAAAAGACCTGTTCCTTTGACATCTCATCAAATACATGCATTTCATTTGTTAGAACTGGTTATATTTATTAACCACATGGATCCTGTTGCAATGCAAATGAACACTCAGTCCAAAATTACTAGGAAGTCTGAACCAAAAGCCTGTGTCCCGTTTTTGAGGGCATCTGGACCTTGTGAATGGCCTTTGCCTGGAACTGTGTAACAAATAATCTAATTCTGAAAATTTTCCCTGATGAAATGGGAGGGAAGCTTGGGTTCAGCATCCATTCCACTCTGATCTAAGGCTTTCCTTCTGCCTCCAAGATGTTTACTACTAAACACACAGTCTTGCCTGAAGAGGAAAAAAAAAAAAAAAAAAAAAAAAAAGTCAGCAACCTGCAAGCATCCAAAAGACCATTCCAAATTGTGTGAACAATAAGCAGAAATGAAATCCTAATTGCATGGCATATGGCTCAGCCCTACAAACCTTCGTCCTCAAAGAGCTGAGGGGTAATAACTATTCAAACAAAGTGGAGGACATGTTCAGGCGATGCCTGTCTGAGCTATCAAGCCTCATTGCTTGCAAGAAACACGTAATCCCCTTTTAATCTCATTCCTTGCATTCCGTGTAGCTCTAAGGCTGGGTTTCAGTAAAACTGATTTTCTAGTTGATGAGCAGAACCGTAAAGGAGCTCGGAAGATGCTTGTAGCTCACTGGAGGGCACAGCGGGTTCCTTGCAGTGTTTGCTGCATGAACAGGGAAGAGACCAGGAGCAGAGCTATAGCCCAGCTCTGCGTGCTGATGTAACTTTGGGTTACATCAATGGCTGCATCCAGATTTACCTTGTTAGGAAATGAATTTTGAGTTGTAGGTTTTTAAACAGAAAGAAATGGGTGTAGTCTTTTCCCTGTGAGACTAGACTGGAGGCCACTTCTGGTATGTGGCCATGTCACATTAGTGATGTTTGCTGTAACTGCAATGCCCCCAGATTTTTCTAAATCCCCATCAGGTTTAATAAATACTCCCTGTTTTTCCTCTAGCTTTTGGAGTGGTCAGTAGTCATCTGAGGGCATGTCTTCTGTAGGGGAATAGGACTCTAGAGGATGATTTAATTTTGGTGTGGTAAGGCATAAGGCTTTTTCTCTGGGAAGTGAAAACACAAACCCAGTCATCCCTAACCTGAAAATTTCTGTTTCCTGAGATCATTGGAATGGGGGGAGTTGATGTGGGAATTGCTGACCTTTTAAATGAGAACGATCAGCATATGAGTACCACTCTGCAATATAAGCCAAGGGTAGTGGGTTTTTTTTCCATTGGAGAAAAAAATTGTAGGTTGTACCTTTCAGAGTGCTTTACTACACACCCAGATGTATGGGAATGAGCAGCTCTGGGGAGGATGTTGTCTTGCTGAATTGGCCTAGACTTGGCCAAGGAATATGTTCAATTCTGATGTATAGCTGCTGAAGTCCAAGTTAGTTTTCACTGAGGAGTGGGGTGGAGGTTGCGGTACAGGTCTCCTGATGAGCAGAACTGCCTCCTAGATGGTGGCTGAGATGAAACTCCTCTGAGGTTCAGCATGTGGAAGCAAACTCTGATGCTTCTATCCAGACAGTGGGGGGTGGTGTCATGTGAATGCATATTGTAATAAAAAAAAAATTGGATTACATAAAAAAATATAAATCAATCTCTGCCTCTTGCCATTTCCCTGCATAGCTCCTCAGGGATGGAAGGATTTTTAGCTGAACTTCAATCCTAATCCATTTTCTTCTCTTTAATAATCTGCTGTTTGAGAATCCCAGACCAACTGTGCTGCTCCTAAAATGGTCAATTGTAGCTGTGTAATCTCAGTCAGATGAATAGGTTCTTAGAGCAGCTCTGAGTTTAGCAGAGCTGTTTCACAATTGGATCAGTCTACAGGGCTGAGTCTGAGATCTTCAGAAGTGCTTGTGAGGTGTGGGAAAGACTTGTGGCAAGTCCCTTTCTTGTGGCAGCTTCACCTCATGGTGTAAGCAGCAGCCTGGGTTTTATTTTGCTTGTATGGCAGAATAAAAATATTAAGCATGTGGGAATTGTCATTGGTGGAACAAATCAAAGTTCATGTGGGGGTTATTTCATCCTCTTAAATAAAAGTAGGTTACTCTCCAACTAAAAATATAACTTGTCAAAAAGGGAGTTGAAACATTCATTCTGGATAATGTTGAGATTCAACAGTGACCTTCCGGTCTCTTCTCCAAACTGCTATTTCAATATGCTATTTGCTGAAACTATCTTTTTGGTCTGCCCTGGCCCATCCATTGCTGAGCCCTGCAGATGGGATCTAGTGGAGCCAAGCACTTGGGTTGTCACTGAGATGCAGCATGTGCTGATGGGCTGAGTTTAGGAAGGACTGTTATTTTAGAGAGGGCTATATTTGATAAAGTCTCCTTCTGCTAACTGGAGTTGTTAAAGGTTATTTTCTTTTTGGTAGGCTTCATACCCTGTGAGCCAAAGCTGAAATGGAGTGAAGCAGCCTGGGGAGAAGCTGAGGGTTGGTTGATCATGGGATGAGCTGTGCAGTGGAGGGACCTGACTGCTGGTCCACAATGCGATGTGTTTTCTTCTGGCTCTCCAGCCCAGTCTGCCTTTAGCTGTGCTTTGGCCTCCAGGTCCCTGTAAAGGAGGCCGCCTGTTTCAAGCTTTAGTGAAGGTTTATTTTTCTCTTTGCCTTGGGCAGCAGACTGGAATGAGGAGCCAAGGCCAGAGATGCAGACACTGACCTCTGCTCTGGGGGGAGCAGCAGAGCCAGGTGAGCAATTTCCTGCTATAGGAGCAAACAGGGCAGGGGCTCCGATGGGGATAATTCCGCTGATTTCATCCCAGGAGGGGGCTCCATCCTGATGAATCTTTAGATGGAGCAAAGTCTGGGATGTGTAAATCACAACTGTGGAATATTGTATTAGCAAGTCTCCTGTTCTGCTTTCATGGACAGGGGAAAAGAAAGGAGCATCCCCCCATCATGAAGTATTGCAGCAGATGTCACTGATGGGGCTGGTTAAGGAGAACAATAAAAAATAATGACAATTCTCCCCCCAACCCCCCAAGCATCTCCCTCCCTTTCTTTTTCCTCTTCCCTCTTTGTCTCGTGTTTCTGAGTTAAGAGGATTTTTTAGGCACAGTAACGAGCTCTCACTTTGAACTTGGAATATGCACACTGCAAAGAAAGCCCCTGCACCGTCCTTACTTAATATGCCCAAATATGATTAGTGTCAGACTGTGAAATATCGCTTCCTTATCTTGAGGAGCCAGCAGACAGGAATATTTCTAGGGATCAGGGTCTTTTTATTTTTTTTGGCAAAACACAGACTTTGAGAAGGAGATGGCTGGTGTGCACAGCCCTTCACTGGCATGATTCTTGTAAGCCTCTGGAGGATCTCCTTGTTTCTTTCTCTCCCTCTTTCTGCTCTCTTTTGCTCATTCATTCCTTGCTTCATCCCTCGTCATCTGCCTTGACACTAATTCGTGATCAAGGGACATAATTTTCAAAATGGCAGATGACTTGAAGTTGAATTTTGTTCGCGGCTATTTCACTGTCTCCCCTGGCACTGAGGAGCAGTCCCTTCCCTCTTGCTCCCCATCAGAGGTAGACTTGAAGAGGTGCTTCAAGAAGATGCCCTGGTTCTGGAGACTAATTATTTGGGCCATCACAGAGGCTGCATTGTTGCTGTTTATCTGCTGAGAAATGCTGCTTTGACAAGATAAAAATGGCTCGGCCCAATTTATTTACATATTAAGGGTCTTGCATGTCAACAACTGCAAACAGTGGATAAAGGATTTGTATCTTCCTGTAATTTTATGGATCTGTTCAGTGGCTTTGTTGGGCAGAAAGTGAGAGAGGACAGAAGGAAGTTAGTTTCCATCCTAGCTTCTTAACCATTTGCCAAAAATCTGACCCCACCACCGACCCCCCCGCCCCTACCCCCCCGCTCCCACCAACCAACGCTATAATCCCCCCCACACCCCCGCCCCTCCTCCGCACCCCCAACCCCCCCTTCTGTAACCTCTTTAG
>JAAGNO010025246.1:35075-60754 GCA_033439905.1 Ceryle rudis
TTTACACTGAAAATGTGAGCTGCTCTGAAAGTGCGAAAGGAGCTGCTCTTATCTTCTGGTTAGAATTGCTGTGGCAGTGTGAAGTGTTACAGTCTAAAACCTAAAAAAGCTTATTTGGGATCTTTGAAATGTTTCTTTTCTGAAGGCAGATTTGTATGAGGTGTGAATTTTTGATGGGAACCAAGAGCAGAGTAGTTGAGTGAAAGCTTTCCATGCAGGATGGTGGGACAGGACACAGTCTGATGGGTGCTTACTTTTAATCCAGTACAAAATGTGGAGAGTTTTTGCTCTGCCAGTGCATGGATCCTATGCAGGCAGTGATTAGGATTTTGTGGAGGAAATATTATGAGCTACTGTACTTGGGTTGTTTCTGACAGAAACAATTAAACTGTGACACACCACATGCTTTCCATCTCCAGCTCTCTTGCTGCACTAACTGCTGCCTTCATACCCTGCTAAATTCATGCCTTAGTTTGATGTGAATTTGCCAGTGTGTCCAAGGAGACAAAGGAACGGGCGTAATGACGACAATCATTGTTTGAGGCTCAATCCAAAACTGCTTTCACAAAAGCCAAATGTCAGGATAAAGGTGATGGCTTGCAGGGAAGCTTCCCCCTTCCTTGAGAAACAGACAAGCAAATATAATAATAAGCACCCAGCTGCTTGTATAAGTGCATGCAGTTAAAGTGCAGCATGTTGTAGGGAGATATCTTGCTGTAGCTTCAGGGGATCTGGCCTGTGTAGCACTAATCGATGCCTGTTTGCCCCTGACAGAGTGGTGATGTGAGGCCATACTCAGGTCTCTTGCAAAGCTTTGTGGTGAGTTATCTGGGTTTATCCACCATTTTCAGTCCAAATGTTGGGGTGTTAACACAGGGACTGCATGCAGTTCTCATGGTGTTCTTGAGCTGTTATGTAAACAACTTGTGGTGCTGGGATCAGAACATTTCTCTTGGATAATAGTTATGATGAGGATTGCTTGGTGCTAGAATTATCCCCCTGAATGTAATACATGCTGGGGACTCCTACCAGTTGTCTTAATACGGGAGCTGCAAGGAATGTTAATATTCCTCAGCTTGGAAACATATTTATGGGTTTTGTTTGCTCTATTTCTAGGCTTCCCTCTTTGCAACAAAGACAAATACCTAGATGCTGTCCAAGGCTTTTATGACATGTGATAAACCAGCTCTGGTGTATAGCTCCTGTGGGAGCCTGGTCTGTGGTAGAGGAGACGGATGATGGAGCATGGCTGTTGTACCAGCTGATGTCTGGGTCTGAAGTTGCTTTAGGCAGCTGGTCTCAATACATGTGAAAACAAACAGCTTTTTTTTTTCTCATAATCAGCTGTATGTGGCCTGCACATCTCCAACTAACTGTGCCTACCCATGGGAAACAGGAACTGCTTGAATGGAGACAGCTGGACAAAGAAGGGAGCAAAGTGTCTATCTGTGGGTCACCCTGACCACCCGTGACCATTCTGGCCACCTCAGTCCATCGTATCTGTCACCTGAGTTTAGTGAAGAGCAGAGTAAGATTCCCTGAAATTAACGGAATTTGCACTGAACCAGTGGGTTCTGATAAGTGCCCTTTGGATGTTAAATGTTTCTTGTCACTGTATTTGCTTCAAAACCAAGAAAATGAACCTTTAATTCCTGAAGTAATGAAGAGTGAGTTTTTATGGCTTTTCCCAGCTCTCCTAGGCTCTGATTTTTTTTCAGCTGGATAGGTACTTTGCTGTCAACACTTCATAGTGTTCTTGTGTTGGAAATCTGCTGTGCTGGGGCCCTGTGAGATTTCTGGATACCAGGGAGTTACAGGATGGAAGGTGTACCTCATAGTGACTGCACTGAGAAGGTCATGGCTTAACCCCTCCTGTGTTCTAAGATACCAGCTCTGTGTGTGGCTAAGGATGGACAGATAACTGTAGGACAACAGAGAAGAGATGCGAGGCTGGCCCGGTTTGAAGGACCACATTTAGCACTGTTTCTAACCTGTCCTCTCTTTCTCTACTTATTAATTCAGAAATACCAAACCAAAAGCCCCTTTATAGCCCCAGGGCAGGTGCATTGCTTACATCCACCTCGTTACTTTTAGTTAATTAGACTTTGTCACTTTTCTGGACAGGTGACTGGTGCCAGAGTCTGGGGCCTTACTTTGAGGCCAGGAATGAGCTCTGGCCATGTGTCAAACCAGCAAACCTTGTGTGCAAAGGACTAAAGTCACTGTTGTGACACTTCAATAGATGAAGAAAGCACAAGTCCCAAAGGATGAGAAAGTAGGTGACGTGTAATGGATGGTGTTCGCAGCACCCTGTATGTGTTATCCTGTCTGCATTATCTGCATGTCAGGGGGGAGCTGTGTAAATAAATAAAATGTAGAGGTGTGTTTTGAGTTGTTGGTGGAGGAACTTCTTCAGTCAGCTAATGTAGAGCTTTGTTCCAGTTAAGTTGAGCATAAATGATGGCCTGATATTATGTTGTACAAAGGTGTACGTATGCACTGTCTGGGACATGTGACCAACAAAAAAAGCCCTGAACTCAACAAGACTACTGGGGTCCTTGATATATGTTGGAAGATACCTTATTATTTGCATGAATTGCTCTTGAGAGGGCCTACTTTTTTTCTTACTATGAAGACCCACTTGTATGACCCCAGGGTAAGACTGACCTGAAACACTCTCGGTGCAAACCTGAATTCAGCCTTTTACAATAATCAAATATTGTTAGCTCTGCTTTTTCATTGCCTTCCTGGGTTTGACCATAGTGGAAATTGAAATGCCAAATAGCAGCAATAAAACTAAACCCTCTTGTGATAGTTCCAAGAGGAACAGGAACTTCCAGAAATCTCCTGAGAAGGGTTTAGCTCATGAGGTTTGCAGCCCTGTTCAGCCTAAATCCAGGAGTTTGGAGCAAGTTCAGAGGAAACGCCCAATCTTTTGAGCACTTCATCACACTGAGCTCTTGTAGGCTCTCCCATTACTGATGTCTGGTTCTACACTGTTCTTCATCAGAGGCTCAGCATGTCTCCTCCACAAATGAGCACTGCTCAGCCCCCCTCTTCTATCCCGTGCCGTCTTCCTTCTGAGTCCTGTTTCCTTTTAATTGCCTCTGAAGACATAATTTTCTCTTGGAATGATATTACAGCTTCTAAACCAAGCCTGGGTCAGCAGTATCATATGGATAAGAGACTCTTTCCCTCTCATGTGATACTGTTTTAGTAGAAGATTAAGCTTTTAACCCTGAAATAAAAGCAGCTTTCTCTCTTCTCCCTCCCTCTCTCTTGTTATTGCTCCTGCTCCTTTTTTTCTTCCTTTTTTTTTTCTTCCTCAGGCCCCATCACTTAGATACGACATCAATTCTAGCTGCTGGTCTAGTGAGCAATCCATCCTGAGACTTGATCCGAGAACTTAATTAAGTGTGAAATTGAAGGGAGAACCGTCACAAGAACTCGATGGGCTCCTGCAAGGCAGAAATTTTATAAGTCACTAGAAAGCAAAGTGCAGATGGATATTCTCCAAGATGCCAGAAAGTTATCAACTGCTATTAATCAACACTGTGATGATGAGGCATAGTTAGGTACCTACAAGATATAGTCAGGGACTAGATATTTTGCTGTGGGCCTCCTGCAGGAAGTGAGTACCACTGTTGGCTTTGTGTCTGAGTGGATGCAACAACCTACCATGCAGCAACCTACCTGTGGCCTTGGATTTCTTGCTTTTCTTGTATACGCCTTTGCAAAGCAAGAACGAGCCTCAGAAATGAATGCTGTGCTCAGTTGGAGCTAATGCTCTTAGCTGCACAAAGGTGGTCCTTTTGTCGTTGGAGGGACTGGCTGAGTCCTTCTGGGAAGTTGCCTGTGTCGCTTTGTGCTGGGATGATCTTAGGTGCGAAGTCTCCAGGTCTCTAGCTCTGCTCCATGTCATCTTGCAGCCTCCTTCTCCATCCCCAGAAGCCTCCTTCTCCATCCCCAGAAGGATCTAAACTTGGAGCACCATGTCTGGGATGATGTAGTGTCTGTCCTGTTGCTGCTGTGCTGGGGAGGGCTCCTCCCTGTACCTTGGCTGCTCTCCTGTGCTGACTTCTGGTGTGGGTTTGGAATAGTGAAGGACTCAGAATAGGGCTGTAGCCGGCTGGCTCCCATGGATGTTGAAACCCTACAGGATTAGATCACTGGCTTTAGGGTTTTCTCTGGTGGAGATTTGTTATATGAAAACTCTTTGTAGGTGGGTTTTAGCCTGACCTGTAATTGACTTGAGATCTGGGTGCTTTTCCTTATGTTTGTTGGTGAAAACTTTGAGGTTTGAAGGCTTTATCGTGCCAGAAATACAGCTGCTGGGGACCTTTGAGGACTGGGATGCTTAGCAGGGGTTGAGAGTCAGCCGAACACCACAGATGATGCTGAACACCACGGTTGTTAATGCTGACCCTGTCGGGGGGGGGCAGTGTGAGGCTGTACTGGAGACCTGGGCTGAGCAGGGCATCCACTGAAGCAGGCTGGGGCTGTGCACAGGTGCTGCTGGGGGCGCTGGAATTCACATTTCTATACTGTGCAATATGATCTTCCACCAGGGCTGCCCAGCTAGCACTGCTGTGTGACTCTGGTGACCTCAGTTAGTCTGGCTGTGCTGCCCCTGAGGTGCAGGTTGGAGAAGTCCCAGAGCCCTGTGTGCAGGACCAGCAAGTCATCTCCATCTCAGCGATCTCTTCCTCCTGCAGTGCTGCCGCTAAAGATCTTATTTCTGCCACGTGAGCAGGAGGAGGCTGCTCTCCTCCCAGTCTGCAGCCCTGACAGCTCATTTTGGTCAGCGATGGGTTTAAGCAGCAGGAGGGTGTCAGATGTTCCCACCCGGCAGGGAGGCCGCTTGAACCTGCTCAGCCCAAAGCCAGCAACTTAATCATGTCACAGTGGGTTCCCTCCTGCTGGCCCTGTGACCTCTGGGGTTTGCCGGACAAACATGAAGCCTTCCAGTGAACCCTGCTAGTGATCTCCATCCGCCCTCATGTTGCTGTGCCCCCTGCCTCGTGGAGAAAGGAAAAGAGGATGATGTACAGTGATCTGAGCCCTTTTAAGATAATACATTGTTCAAAGGCACTTCCTACCTACCCATTAGAGAGATGAGAGCATCCATCCTCAGGGACCTTGGTTTTCTCTCACTTCACTTTCCTGTTCCTTCATCCTCTCCTAATGCAACGAGATGGGTTTGCAGGTTTTGTTGCTCTCTATAACTGCCTGAAAGGAGGTTGTAGAGGAGTGGGGGTCAGTATCTTTTCACAGGGAACAAGTGACAGAATAAGAGGAAATGGCCTCAGATTGCACCAGGGGAGGTTTAGGTTGGACACAAAAATAAAATGTATTCCCCGAAAGGGTTTTCAAAGCCTGTCCCAGGCTGTCCTGGGTTGCAGGTGGAGTCCCCACCCCTGGAGGGGTTTCAAAGCCGTGGAGATCTGGTGCTGAGGGACGTGGTTTAGTGGTGCCCTGGCAGTGCTGCGTTAACCGTTGGACGTGATGATCTTAAAGGTCTTTTACAACCTGAGTAATTCTGTGATTGTGGGGGGGCTGCAGCAAAGGTGTCGGGGTGCTTGGATGCCAGAATGGGGCAGAGCCTGTTGTGTGCAGGGACTGGCCGTTGCTGCAGGATACAGAATTGGCAAAAGTCCTCCTTGGGGCAAAATATTCCCCCCCCTTCCTCCTTGCCCTCTGAAGGAGTGATCTCTTGGGAAACAAATGCAAACAAGGGGAATGGCTGAGCCTGCCTGGGGCAGGTAGGGGTTTGGACTTGAATGGAGGCCAAGGTTAATATTTGAGAGGTCCTCCACAGAGTGTGGAGAGTAAAGTGACAATAGCACTGAATCAGCAGATCCCTGCTGATTGTGGGCAAACACAATCAGTCTTTCTCTCCTTTCCCTGTATACCAGGCCTGAAGGACCTACAGCTCAAGGAAAGCTGTTCCATCCTCTGTGGGGGAGTTACAGCCCTGCCACAGGGTGTCTTCTACTGCATCTGCAGAGCTTTGCTTTGGATCAGAGGCAGTGAGTGTATGGGGCATGTGTGGCAAGATGCTCCAGCAAACTGGGTGTCTGGGACTGAAGCTCAGCGCATGGAAAATGCTGGAGTGATTTTTAAGGTGAAAAATCTCCTGGCCCTGGGCACATTTTCCTTTGTGTTGCTGGAAAATGTTCTGAAGAGTAGGATGTACAGTCAGTGTAATCTGATTGGTAATTGGTGCTTTAGTATTTTACATCGCCTGAGGATCTGGCCTCTGGCATTGATGATAGTTTCCATCTGAGAAGATGTAGCAGTAAATATTAAGCCTCAATTTAATATATTTATGTACAGTAGAAGCTGACAAAGCTTCACTTCACCAAATTACTTTTCTTATAAGCTCTCTAGAAACCTGGTGGTCTATCTACACTCCTCAGCAAGGCTTTAGGAGCAGATGCTGTAGCCATGTCTAATGTTAGTAAGACTTCATTAGCTATATATAGCATGCTTCAGTGCACCACGATGTTTGCTTAGAGATAGCTGCTTGAAATTGAAAAGGAGAGTATTTTGTGATGCCATCATTTGTACTTCTCTTACTACTTTTTTGTCTGAAATATTCCATGTGGTTTCTTCACCTTTAGTGTGAATTAGTGAGGTACTGTCGTATTAATCTCCTCTGGGCTCGAATCCAGCTTTCTTATGTGCACCAGCTAGGATCTGACTCCAAATGTGGCTTCCACAGGACCATTTGTGGATTACGATGCTGTTCCGCATAAGCATACCATAATCCCGCTTTAATTGTGTTTTTATAGCGACTGTAACAAAAGACTTAGTGCTAATGGGCAACTATAGGCTTTCAGGTTTAACCTGAATAGCAGGAAAAGCTTTGCAATGAATCCTGGAGAAAAGATTGTTAAAGACACAGGGACAGGGAAAGTGGGGTGGAATGGGAAGGGTTGGGATGCAACCCTTCACTTTGGGTGCCTTGGGTTGGTTAAATATGCCACTTTTGTAAGCTATGCTATCTTTCCTCTGTCTAGGAAAAGGAAGATACTTTATCCGTGATGGTCCAAGTATTTGTTACTGCACCACTTGGGAAGTTATTAGTTTAACCATAGAAAATGGGGATTAGGGCAAGATTTAAAGTTGGTCTAAAGGGAACAGCTTAAAGAACAGGTGACAGATTTTTTTGACAGGAGAGCTGTCGGGACAAAAGATGTGAGGTGGAGTCCAAAACGGGTTTTATGCCTGACTTTATGAAGTATTTCTTTTATTTATTTATGAAGTATTAGCGAAGAGGTTGCAGAGGGGAGGGACATGCTGATTGTGCACTGTCAACAGAGGAGGAGGATGGAAGCAACAGAAGTGGTTTGACATTTATGGATTAAGATCAGGAGGTTTGGCCGTAAATTAGACACTCACTGGCTGTCAGTGGCAGAAGTGAAGGAACTTTGTAAATCGATCACAGATTCCTTCAAGACAGCAACATAGCCGGAAATCCAGTAAGTAGACTGTCACCAGCAGCGTTGAGGGAGCACATGGTACACTGTGACCATGCAATATAGAAATCCTATGTATATTGCTGCTTGAAAACTTTCTAGAAAGAAAATAATCCCAGTAGAGCAGGTCCAGAGAAATCGGGAAGTTGGAAGAGGTTAGGAATGGAGTTATTTTATGTGGGGAAGGTCTTGCATTCTCTCATGCCACAGGTTGTCTTGTGTTCTGGCCCTAGCTTTGTGTCATAATCTAGACTGGATATACGGCAAATATCCAACTCTGCATCTTCCCTGCTATTCTGGAATGAGGGCTACATGCATTGCCAATTATATAGGTATTTGATGCTAAAAAGGGAAATGTCACTACTTGATAATGGAGGAGTGGGATGGATTTGTTTTGAATTTGATAACTATCCCCAGTACACTTTTTTGCAACTTCCAGTGAAGCATCTGGATGTGGTTATGATGGGAGGTAACTGGACAAGGTGTGCTGCTGATTTATCCAGTTGCCACTTCTTGTGTTTGGTGTATTAACTGATCAAAAGGTGCTGGAAATTCAGAACAGAAATAAGAAAAGGTCGTGGAAATGAGAAAAAAAGCAGTGAAATCCCCTGTGAAATGATTATCCAAGACACACACACCAGAGGGATACGCTTGAGAGCTGGCAGGGTTGAGAAAGTTTTGAGCAGATCAAATGGGAACCTGCAATGCACTAAGCAGCTGGTGGGTTTTGTGGTGTTGGGTTTTTTTTTGATATTCCTTGCTTTTTTTGGCGGGGAGGGGGGAATGGTATTTTTTGAACAGCCTCTGCATGCAGTTTTCTGCATCTCTGTACCAAACTAATAAATCCCTTGAGCTTTTAGGAAGATTGACAATATCACACTTCCTCCTCTGTTTCTCCGCGTGAGCAGACACAGTTGTGTTCCCCACTGGGCCAAAATAAGAAATGTGAAGGGAAGCCAGAGCAAAAGGCTGATCTGGAAGCTGCCCAGTACCAGGAGCTTCACGTACTGTCACGGTGCTTCCAGGGTGCTTTGGAAGCTGTCTGGTCTTGAGGTTTCAGCATCCTTGAGCTTGCTGACATGGTTGGTAGCAAGAAAGTGCAAAGCAATTCTTCTGTGGGGTTTATCCTCTTGGGTTCCACCTGGGACCACCATGCACAGAGTGGGCCTTGATCCTACCATTTCCGAGTGTGTTTGGAGCAAGGTTATACCTGTATGAAAAATACCAGTTGCTCACTTCTCACAGGTCAAGGAAATCACTGTAGTAGCCCAATGTAGGTGTTGGGTGCTTCTTCCTCAGCAGGGTTCTCTTTGTCTCACTTTGAATATCAGTGGCTGCAGTGAGGAATGAAATTACTGGGTTTTATATCTGTGCATGTCACCTCTGCTGAGCATAAGTCCCTGTTCCCCCCCTAGTTAGGAGGGGAAAATCCAGAGAAACATGACAGTGATCAGTGAACCATTAAAATAGTCTGGAAGAGAGTATCTTGCCATCTCAGTAGTGTGCTTCTCCCTGATGCATTCAGCAGAGGTTCTCAGCATGTCATCCAAGCTATTTTTTGTAAAAAAAAGTGGGTTTTGATCAAAACCATTTAATGCGTATCAACATTAGGAATTTTTTTAATTGCCAATCCAAGAAAAGAGCTAAGTCCCACTGAGGTGTGAGGTTGGTGACTTGAGCCAAGACAGCAAAAGCTTTGCTGTTCAGAGAGCCAAGTTAAACAAGACACAATTAGGACCAACGTGCCCCCCACAGCTCCCAGAGGCCAATTTATGTATCCTGAGGGGGCCAGAATTGGACCTTGCTGTGCCTTGTTTGCCTTGGCTACATAACACAGCAAACCCGTGTGCCTCTTGCTTGGCGTTCTAGGCACAAATCACACCTGCAGGAGGCTCAGGCACTGAGTCTTTTTTCCTTTCTCCTCCTCTCTGTCCAAGTGGTTTAGTTCTGATAAAGTGCAATATAATCCCGATGCTGCGTGCTGGCTTTTCTGAGCGGTTTATCACCTTTGCTACGATGACAGACTCTTATGTCCTACGAGCAGCACTTTCCCCTTAGGACTTGCCAGTGTTTTGTGTATCTCTCATGGTGGGCAGTTGTCCCTTCCTCTGGACAGGAATTGAGAGCTTTGCAGATTGCTGGTGCATAGATGGCATTTTAGGAACCTTTTTAGCTTCCTTCAAATGTTTGACCTTGATGAATACTGGAGATGGACCAGTAGGTTAGTACCAGCTTGGCTCTTTCTCTGATACAGAACTGCAGCTTTAACCTGTTTGGCATTGCAGATCCCACTCTCACCTGAGTGCACGGCAGTTTTTGGGTCTGTTGCAGCCTTACCTGGGAAGTTTTATTTCAGGCTCTATTGCTCATGTGTTTAAACTCTAGAAGCTGTCAGTCTTAGCCAGGATGCTGTCTGTGAAATGTGCTCTTGTAAATGCCAAGTTTTCAAGCCTTGTCAGGACACTTCATACACAGACTTTCTTTGGTTTTTTGGCTGTAAGAGTTTAGTATCTTTTTTTATTTGAAACTTTTCCCTTCGGTATGAACACCACCATGTACAAAGATGCTTTCCAGCCACTACAGTGAGAAGACAGAGAGGAAGGTAGGCAGGAGGAAGACTCCTGACTTACTGGTCAGGTCAAGATCAGGCTGGACCGGGATAATGCTTTATCTATGTCTACCTGACATAGCTGGGAAACACAGACAAGCTTTCATGCCTGCAGACCCTCCAGCTGAGCTATTGCTTCCTTGTATCGTTAGGCCATATGGCTGCAACTGCACTGCATTAAGAAAGAGATACTCAGCCCTGTAAAACAAGTGACATGTGACTGCAGGGGTCAGTGTGCATCAACTTAATCATGTTGGTTTAGTCCTGGGAAGGACACAGAGGGGCTGGGGAGTCTTGATAACTGATAGGTTGAATTTGCAGGCAGTGTGCAGAGGACCTGAGACTGCCCTCAATTTAGGAGCTTCTAGTGTAAGCCCAATGTTAACACTTCTGTTCTTCATCTTCGTTTAGCCTCTCTACCATGTCAACAATTGTTTGTCTCCCCTTCTGGGCTCATCTGAAGGTGTTTTATCTCCCAGAGCCACATGAGGTCCATGGGAGGATTCAGAGGGTCAGGGTGTTGGCATGGATGAGCTGAGACGCTGGAGCAAGATCTGATGTGACGTTGGGGAGGTGCCTTTGTCCAGCCATTGTCTCCTGTGGCCATTAAACTCACGCACAAATTAAAAAAGCAATAGCAAGAGGCATTTAATAGCTCCCTGGTGAGGGTGAGTGAGAGGGAGGGGCCCTTTTTCAGCTTTCCCATCATTTTCATGTGTGCTGCCATGCCCGAGGGACGTGCCCTGGGTGCCTGCTCATTTCAAAGATGCGGACGGGGACTGTTGAAGGATTTGTAATCCCATGTTATAACCCCTCTGGGGGCAGTTTGGTATTTCTCACACTTCCATGCAGAGTAAGGTTTCCCAGAGTCTCAAACTTTGGGATGATGCTGAAGTCACCAAAAATGTTTCCCGGTGTCGCTGAGCTCCACTGCTGGCTCGTACGAAGCCATCCAGGGCTTCACCCCTTCTCGCCGCAGGGCTGTGTGACGCTGTGCGGCGGAAGGCGGTGAGGTGTGAACGGTGTTGTTATTATCCCGGGGAGGTTACATGATGGAGGCAGCACAGGTTGAGCTGACTCCCGTGAATGAATGAACTCATTATAGTTCACCGCCTTCAATAAAAAAAGTTGTGAATCTTAATTAAAAGCACAGTTGTCTGCATTTGTGGAGACATTGTTTTAGGCTGTTGCTTTGGCTGTTAACAGGTTGTAAAACTTTTTTAATAGTTACTTTTTGGGGGGGGGTATTACTAGTTAGGCTGGGTTTTTTTTATTTTTTTTAACTTCAAATCAAAAATAGAAATTTGAACATATATTGGATTTGAACAGACTTTTTACTGCTGTTGTGCTCGTCTCTGGACTGAGTGGCATTTGTAGATAGTGCTTTTGATCATGGAAACACCTCATGGTACCTTCTATTTGGCACTCACTGTAGACTACGAGTCATCTTCTCCAGGCCCCAACATATTCCCAACATCCTCTTTCTCTCCAGCATGCGTCTGGGTCCCTGCTGACAGCACAGCTCAGATAACTTCTAGGTTATCAGTTCTCCTGGCCATGGGCATACCTCAGGAGAAGAGGCTGCACGGCCCTCATGGTATGTGCCACCTCCCAGGGTCGTAGGCTCTGACAGGGGATGCCATGCTCAGTGTCTTTCACAAGTGACTGTGATTCAAGGGTTCCACATCCAGCACCTGCAGAGCAGGTGGCTTCAATCTTTTTGGGTTATGAAAATAGTATTGGTAAATGCACATGTAGCAGAAGCAAGGCTTAGGAGATGGCCTGGTTCTAATTTCCCCCCATATTGATTTTCCCATGTCAAGCTGCTTCCTTACCTGAGGGGAATGAGGGTTTGGCTGCTTGTTACATGAAGATTTCTTCTTAGTGCTATAAAATCTGCAAAGGCAGCAGGTTGCAGTGCTCAGACCTGCGTGGTTTTCATAAGCATCACTCTTCTATTGTAACACATCTATGTGGAGAAAACATGCGTTCTGGATTCCTTTCTGTGGAAGGGGAGGTGGAAATTTTGCATCAGCCAGGGCCTTTAAGCAAGCTGGTTTTGCAAGGAGCATAGAAATGGTTGGGTTGTTATGTGACAGAAAAGTCAACAAAGATGACAAGTGTTCTCCTTTTTTGATTGATTACATACCAAGTTTTTGAACTGTTTAAAACCCCCCTCTTTCATTTTCACTGACATCACAGTGCTGCTGCTTTCATTTCTCCATTGGAAACCTGAAATTTCTTCATGTAAATGGATATGAAAAAAAGCAATCGCTTTCATCGAAGACTGTTTTATCTGTAACAAAAATATTTTGGTAGGCTTTCTTCCCCCCTCCATGCCTTGCACTAGTATCCTTAAACACAATGAACAAAACCCCGTTGTTGTGTGCGGGTTTCCTGCGGAATGACCTTGCTCAAGTCTGCAGCCTGAATGTGTTACTACGAAGCAGTGCAACGATATGATCTTATAACAACTGAATGTTCGCTCAGGGTGAGATTTCATGGCAGGTGATATTTCCCCCACAACAATACCATCTGCAATTATTTCCCTACATCCAGTGTCACTGAAAGGTCTGTCCCAGTGAAAGGCTCTGAATGGTCTGTTTTCACTTTCAACACTCAAACTTTCACTCGGAGGTGAAAGTTCACTCGAACCCTGTCTTGGTGAAATATCATAATATCCAATTCCACAGCAGGTTCAGAGAGTGTTTCATAACATTTTTGAACCAGATGTCAAGCTGATCTAAGAGGGAAAATGGGGGCATCTTTAAAGTGTCACCATACTTTATCTTAGAACAAATAAACCTCCTAATTCTGTGCAGGGAGGTCGTGGCGAGGAAAGCAACTCAAGCCCTTGTTTTAGTGTGCCAATGACATCAGCCTGCCAGGGAAGTCAAAACAGCTGGATCCCGATCCTGTAGGTGTTTCTTGGGCAAAAATCCCAGTGATCCTTAATGAACATTTTGCCTCATTACCAGTGACTGAACTGCTTCAGGATCGGGCCTCTATTTTGTGAAGGGCATGGTCTCTGCAGGCCTGGCATTTATAAATAAAAGGATGTGTTGGATTTGTTTGTCTCTTGTTTGTTTAGCTATGCATGTGATGGGTTTGGAGAGGGACGGGTTTCTGTCCTGTGGCAGCCGCTCTGCTCTGCTCTGCTCTTGGAGTTTGTAACTCCACAGGTAAATCCACCCCAATAACTCAACTACATTTTTTTTGCAGCACTGAGGCTTTAATTCTCCAGGATTGTTGCTGGAGTCGTGTGTAACTGGGCACAAAGCAGCTCTACTCTCTGCTTTCATCTTTCGCTGTTCTTTGTTTCATCCCCTAAGGAAACAAAGGTTGTGTAGTTGTATGTTTGCAAGTCTGCTGCTATCTTTCTGCAGCCCCCTGAAACAGCCTTTGAGCTGCAGGCCAATTGTGATGAGATTTGATGGTGGGAGTGAGGTCCCAGAGCTGTTGGGCTCGTAGCTCTCTGACCACGGCCAGTGATGGGGTAGTGGAAAGATGTCACTGCAGGGAGGAAATGCAGAGTGTTCAGGCTTTAATAAGCATCAGAGAATATACAGGGGGAAAAGAGATCTGTGGGACATGGGAAACCAGGTGCTGCTGGTTTTGCTCTCAAATACTGTCTGTGTGAAGCAGACTTGGGGGGGGCTGAAGCAGCTGTTCAGACAGCCTGGCAGCAAGATGTGCCATCCTTTGGGCATCTTTGCTTGGTTTGCAGGATCTGATATCTGCTCTGTCTGCTGGATATCGCTGAACATCTGTGATGCACCACTGGGTGTGTTGCTGACCCTGTGTTCTGCCCACTCCAACGTGTGCGATTTGGAGCTGAGGGCATCCTCACTGCTGCTCACTTCAGCTGTCTTCACACCCCTCTACCTTCTGTCACCTCCATACTGTGGGTTTTGTCCCTGGCCACACTGTGTCTTGCCTGCAAGAGAGAGCAGCATCCCTTGCTCTGCCTCATTAACCCAAATGCCCCATTTCCTCAGCCCCTAAATACAGTTGTTTCATCTGTGATTAATATAATAAAACTTCTGCTGGCTGGAGTAAGGCAAATACTGCATGCTCTGGGCATGAGGCTGCAATGGTTAGGCTGGTTTGAAGCCCTGGGCTCTGCCCCTGTAGAGGTGTGTGTGGGGGAGGGGTGGGCCTTTCACTCCTGAATGTCAGTTTAAAGCAATTTATACTAATCCGATTAGTGACTAATTCAGTGCCAGTCTGCTTACAGCAGCCTGCTTTGGGGGGCTCAAGAGCCGGTGTTTACCCTTCAAGTGCAGGGTGCTTATCCTCTCAAGGGGGCTGGCTCTGAGAAGCTGATGGCTTCTTTGTGTCCACGTGTGCAGGATTATAAATAATAATAATACAGGTTCAAAGCAGAGGCTGGGGCTCCAGGGCTGCATGGCTTTGTCTGAGCTCGCAGCTCTGCTTTGGCTGTGGAAGGGAAACTCAAGGGGTCATTTTCTTTCGGTGGAGCGGCAGGAGGGTTGAGGCTGAGTGAATGGCTTGTTTCATTTGGATGTCCCCCTTTGGAGACATTATATGTGAATAAGTTTGTTGCCCTCTGTTTAACCCTTTTTGAGACCTGCCTTTCTTTTTTGAAGTGTCCTTGGGGATTTGCTGGATTGTTCCAGATTGTTTGCTTGTGAGGGGAACACTGGGCTGACTAAGACTGGGCTGTGACTCTATCCATTTACCTCCCTCTCTGGACAGCTGGTTCCTGGGCCTACCAGTTCAAGCTGTTCTGGTTCTGGTTGGTTGCAGAGATACCTTGTACCCATTGAGGGTACTGGGATGGCCCAGCTCTGCTGGCTGCATTTGGCCTGCTGCTGCTCTGAGTTGAGGGATGTGTGTTGCCAGTCAGCGTACATGCACAAAGCTCAGCTAATCCCTTCCTGGGTGATGGCTGGTTTAGGCAAATGCTCTTTGATTTTTCCCATTCCCCCCTGCGATGGCTGGTAATGCTGAGTAGGGCATCAGGAGATATGGCAAGATGCTCTAGGGCCCATCCCCTGGCTGTGAAATGGGATTTCAGCTTGTGCAGATAAACCCCCATCCCCTCCTGTGCTGCATGTGCCCTCTCTGATCACCAAGCTTGGCTCTTGCTAAGAGGGGTAATTGTTCATGGTTGGTAACAAATAGATGTGCAGACCCCCATGAGGACAGGACATGGTGTGCATTTCCCTCCTTTGACACAGAGGGAGGTTTAGCTGTTAAGGTTTCAGTTTGCACTGTGTGCTCTGAAGTTTTGCAGTGATCTGTGTCTGCATTGGCCATTGTGTTTGGGAAGACACCTCTTTTCCCCCCAGAATAGTTTCCCCAGCTCCTCACCTGGCCCTCCAGAACCTCTGTGGAGGTGTTCTGTAAACTATCTGGCATGGAGGGATCTCCATCACAGTTTGAGTCCTGAGGGTATGATGTACAGACAGCAGTTTTGGACCTCTTGAAATACACTGCTCTAGCTGGCTATGTGAACTCAGACTTCAGAAATTGTTAAAAGAGACTTACTGTTGGAAATTTATCATTTATGGGCTAGATTAATTCTTCCTTGTATTGCTTAATGCCTGGCGTATCTTCTTAGAAACCAATGGCATAACACAAAGATAATCTAGGATCAGGTCCGTGATTTTAGATGTATGATAGATCATATATTACCTTCTTGATCGTTGAGATGTATTTGTACTAACAGACTTCTTCCCCATGTCTTTTAATTAAACATCGAACCAGTGAAAGATCTTTAAAGTTACAAGTTTTCCATTTTTCTGAACAGTGTAGCAAATGTTTATTGATTGTGGGTTTTATTTATTTATTTAGAGAAGAGATCAGATAAGGGGAAAAAGAAGCAGAAAGAATCATGCCAGGAAGTGTAATACAGTTAATTTGATGACCTTTAGATGTCACTATAATCAAAGAATAACAGAGAACTTGGGGCAGGTTTGGAAACCTTTCCATCTGGTAGAATTTGGTTGTCTCTTTCCTTGTGCTAATCTGTTGGTCTCTGGCTCCTGTGGAGCTTGTTGCTGCTAATTTATGTTTGTCCAACATGCAGTTAATGTGAAGGTCTGGGCGTGTGTGTAGCTCAGTGGTGCGAGACCTTCCTGAGTGTTTCTTGGTGGCAGATCACTGCTGAGGGATTTGAGTTCTGTTGGCCTCTGGAGCAGCAAAACTTCTGCTCAGTCACTCAAAGGGGAGGGAAAGGGAAATAAGCACAGAGCAGAATGTCAGTGGATACTTGCAATAACATGGTTCTACCAAAATTAAGTTGTTTTTTCCAATAAGAATTGTGGTATATGTCTGTGGAGAAATGAACCTGGCAATTTTCTGTATTTCTAAACCCATTTCTTCCCCATTACTGATATTTTATAAGCACTTGGACAGTATTGCTGCTGACATGGTGGATGTGCTACTCTGTTACTATAGACTTGTTTGAAGTATTGAATTGTGCGTTTAAAAGGTGCATGTAAATATTCTTGTACTTGCCCATCAGTGCCACATTTGGTTGCCACGTGCTTGAGAGTTTGAACCTCCTAGTCCCTTGGTAGGTCCTAGTGCTGTTCTCCAGTCCTGGATGGCAACTACTTGTGGGTTATTCGTGAAACATATGACTTCTGTAGATGAAACTTCTGTATTTTCGTTTACCTATATAAAATATCTAAGTACTACATACTTACATAAAGATCATACAGAATTCGTAAAAAGCCAGGCAATGAGCTGGAGACCATTTCCACAACCTCCCTAGTCCACTTTAGTGTCTGTCCTATTGTGTTGAAACACTTTTTTAATTGCAGTTTTCTGAGGCAGTATTTCACGGGGTTGACAGGAATCCATTAAGTCAAATTTGGCCCCTGAATTATATTCAATTTTAAAACATAAAAAATTAAAAAAAAAAAAAAATGCAGTACCCCCTGACTTCTACAAAACCAAAGACTAACAGAATGTTTCCATTAAAAGGAAATCCAAATGGAAACAGCTTTTAAATCTATCAAATATATGTTTCTTTTCTTTATTTGCCTGTCAGACTTTGTATGTGTGTGAAGGCCAGACAGTGAATTGACTTGAAACATATTATTACCTAAAATGATATTGACATCAGAAATGCAAAAGCACCAGTGAAATAAGGTGTCCAGAACTAGAAAATTCTGCTCTGGGCTTGGGTCCAGATTTGGAAAACGTGCTCTGTATGTTTTGAGACAGGAGCTTGGGATAGAGGGCTTGTGTGTCAGCCTGGGTTGGGCCGTAAACAGTGATGAGATCTTGCTGTTTAATAGTCTCAAGCTGAGCTGCCCAGTTTCTGGCTCATCAGCTGCATCTGGCCTGCAAGGACAAGTTGTCTGACCTGGATTCTGTTCCCAGCCATTTTTTTACTGAAGGCCTCTTAGATGCATGCAAGGAGTGGGCTATGGAAATGTTGTTGGCTGGCCTTGGGCAATTCTTAACTACCTTCCCTATGGGCATCATCCCTTTTTCCTACCATGAGGCTAGGCCACAGAATGACTTGAGTTGGAAGGGACCTTTCAAAGCTCATCTAGTCCAACCCTCTGCAGTGATCAGGGACATCTGCAAACAGAACAGGTTGCTCCGAGCCCTTCTGACATGACCTGGAATGTTTCCAGAGAAGGTGCATTGACCACCTCTCTGGGCAACCTGGGCCAGGGTCTCGCCACCCTCAGTGTAAAACATTTCTTCCTTCACTCTAGTCTAAGTTTCCCTTCTTTTATTTTAAAACCATCTCTCCCTGTTGTGTTGTAACAGACCCAACTAAAAAGTCTGTCCCCATCTTTCTGATAGCCCCCTTTAAGCACTGAAAGGCCACAAGAATGTTTTCCCAGAGCTTTCTCTTCTCCAGGCTGAACAATCCCAAGTCTTTCAGCCTGGCCTCCCAGCAGAGGGGTTCCAGCCCCTCCCATCATTTCTGTGGCCTTCTCTGGCCCTGCTCCAACAGGTCCCAGTCTCTCCTGTGCTGAGGACTCCAGAGCTGAACCCAGCACTGCAGGGGTGGGGTCTCACTGGAGTGGAGCAGAGGGGTACAATCCTCTCCCTTGACCTGCTGACCCTGCTCTGTGAAATGGGAGTGTTGATAGGGCTGGGGGGAAGGAGAGCTGTTCAGCCCCAAAGGGAAAAGGCACCCATAAGATTTGCAGTCAGTGGGTGGGTACAGGGTGACTGCTGGGGATAAGACGAAGGCTGTGCAGCCCACTGTGGTAGGAGGAGGGCTTGGCCACTGGTGGTTTAGAACACAAGGGTGAAGCTAAATAGTAAGTTGAACTCCAGGGTGATGCAGCAAAGAACAGTGTCTTGGAGCCTGTGGAATCTCCATATTTTAAAGGCTTTCAGCAGGGCTCTGGGCAACCTAGTCTGGTTTAGGAGACAGCCCTGCTTGGGCTTGACTGGTTACGTTCAGGGGTCCCTTCCAGCTTAAATTTTTCATTGCTGCCCTAATTGTAAGAAAAGCTTTACTGTTGTTACATGAATGTACAGTAACGAACATGCGGGACACGGGTCCTTGCTCGGGTAGTGCAGCAGGAGGAACCACAGTGTTGTCTGAGCTGGAAGTGGTGTGCAGTGTGTACTATGGAATGGGTGGGGAACAGCAGCTTAGTCAGCAGGAACCACCTCTTCCAGCTCAGAGACTGAGGCAATGACAGATTTAGTACTCTTTAAGTTTCAATGCAACTCAAAGAGAGGAAGCCTTTCCCAGTGTGAAGGTATCCATGGAGAGTTTAGAGACAGCATTTAAGATCTTGGTTTGTGTTGAGCCCATGTTCTTCAGCTCTTGGTTCCTCTCTCAGAACATTTGGGATAACAATTCTTCCCTCTCTCCCAGGGCTATTGATGGTGTCTGTGTACGAAAAGTTACAAGGTGCCCAGAAATTTTAAACAGTGTGAAATACCCAATCCATGTGGATCAATGGCCCTTTGAATTCTCCTTTTTCTCCTGAGGCTTTCTGAAATGTCTGTGGTTTATTCTCCTTTGAACACAATGAATGCAGTGTCTGCCAGGCGGTGCGGATGTTCTCGTTTATAATGATAATATCCTCTACTCAAATTCCTGAGAACACGTTCCAGAAACATGTGTAATTTGCCAGGTGAGAGTCTATAAAGATGGGATGGGTGAAAGAATACAGATGGAAGAACAACACTCCTATCTCCCGGAGGAGTCTTTGAGAAAACCTTGCAAGCGCAAAACCAATCGTTTCTTCATCCCATTTTTTCATCTATAATTCCAAGTCTCAGGCCAAAAGCAAAACAATGAATGACATGGCCCATTGTCATCAGACTATATCGTTATCATCTTGTACTATTTCTAATTGGTTCAGAAGTAGGAAATTTTAGAAATCTCCCAAGCAAACCCTCTCCCCTGGGATTCTCAGCCTGTGCTGGCATTCTTGTCAGGTTGGAATGAATTTTCATTTAAAAATAGATTATACTTATAGTTGTTGCTCTACCAAAGAGTCTTCCTACTGTAAACCAGTGCACAGCTGTCCTGCTGACTAGCCCAGCAGGGATCTGTGCGGGGAGAGGAGATGAAGTCATCCGGCTTAGGCTGAGGGATTGTGGGGCTGGAGTCTGTCCTGTGCCTGGCTGTCAACTGCACTAATGTGGGTTTGTTTGCTCTATCTCTGTGTGCTTTCAGAAGTACCTCAGCTTTGACAAAACCAGACAGGTTCCACCTGGAAGGTGACTGTACAAAATGCTGCTATTCCTTCATTGCTGTTTTGAGAGAGGGAGGTAACAACAATAAATTTGACTTTGTTTTTGAGTCTCTGAATAGGACTCAGACTTGTGGATAGTTTTGATATCGTAGGTATGGTGTTTTTCAGCAAACAGACTTTACCAGACTTTTTTTGCCTCTCTGATCCTCAGTGCCATGAGGAAGGAGGTGTGCAAGGCTTGTTATAGCCACTGTGGGAGCGAGGGAGGGAATAATGCAGCTCTCCAAGGCAACTAGGGATGCAGAATGGAGCAGAGCAGCCAGGGCTCTGGACAGAGGGCCCTGTTGCCCCTCTGGACCTGTTGCTGGCAAAGGTGTTTGGCCCCATGCTCTCTGGGGAGTATGCAGAAAAATAGTATGGAAAAAATGACCAGAGAAGAGGAAATGGCCACAAGTTGAATCAGGGCAACTTCAGTTTAGGTATTAGGAAGAATTTATTTGCTGAAAGAGTAGTTAAGCATTGGAACAGGCTGCCCAGGGAAGTGCTGGAGTCACCATCCCTGGAGGTATTAAAAAAAGCACCCTGTGTCTATGAAGTGCTTTGGGACATGGTCTAGAGGTCATGGAGGTGTTGGGTAGAAGGTTGGACTTGATGATCTTAGGGGCCTTTTCCAACCTTAACAATTAGGAGGAGAAAAACCCAAACAAAACAGTTTGAGCAGCAGAATGGTCCCTTCCTGCAGAGCCAGGTCTTGGGATTGCAAGAAATATTTCCCATAGTTGGGAATATTTTTTCTTTCCCTGGGGTTCCTTGGTGCCTGATAAAGATTGGGCTTATGCTGCAACCTGTCTCATGGGGTCTTCCAGCAATATCTTCATGTATGTGACACTTTTGAAACTTTTGATTTAGATTTGTGCACACTTTCTGTCCATGATCCCTGGCAGCATCCTTTTAAAGTACAGACATGCTTTCTTTAATAGTCTTTTCCAAGGACTTCTTTGCTGAAGCAGCAGAAGATTCTGAGCAAATGAATAACACACAGCAATAACTTCCAGTGATTCCAGCAGAGACGGTACACGTTTTTTTGATGCACAGTAACATCCTTCACCTTATCAAAAGGTTTTCCCACTCTGAACATCACTGCCTGACTTGATCCTTCCACCCTGAAAATCACTTACCTATTTAAGGAAAAATGATTGAATTAAACCACGTGTGTATCAAAGCAGAGGCTGAAGGTTTAAAGGCTATCACAGAATACTGAAGGTAAGATACCACATGCAAAGTTCTTTCCAGATGGGACAAATTTCATGTAACTTCTGGATTGATTGATCAGGCTTAACAGGAAAGTGTTACATCCCCCTCACTGTCATATCTGAGCCTGGCAGTCTCAAGAGGAGCTAAGTGAGTTGAGCCCTCAAGCCACTGGTATGCAAGCTTCTACCTCTCATAATATCCCACCTGGCAACAAGCCTTGAGCTGTTGTTGGCTTTTGGATTTGTGGGGCTATGGGGTTTGTTGTTGGCGGGGCTGTTGTTGTACTGACAAAATAGTCACACTTGGGTTAAATCTGTTGCTGCTGTCCAGCTGCCAACTACTTGATGTGTTCCTGTCCTCATCAGGCAGCTGGAGTGCCAGGGAGGGCAATAGTGAGTTTTCAGAGACCTGCATTCAGGAGAGGACTGACCTGGGTTTGCCAGGATGTGGCTGTGCTGGGGTCTCAGACACACAAGTTGTATGTGTACTGTTGGCAGTGTGGGCAGGACCTGCGAGGGGAAGCTGAATGTACAGGCCACAAGAATGATGATATCCCTTCTTAGGGCCCCTGGATCAGGAGGAATCTCTAATTATAGTGATAGTGGAGTAACTTCTGGTATTTTTTTTCTTTTTGTAGAGATCCTCTGTAGTCAGGACATTGATGAAGATTTGTCTGTAAGGTATTGAGTGCGTATCTAAATAGAGCTGGAAATTAAGCGGTAATGAACAGATCCATCCAACTGGTCAAAGAGAGAGGTTTCAATGTCTTTGACTAGGTAGTCATTAAAAGAGAATGTCATCTCTTGCAGTGTCATTAGCCTACATGATGAAAATAGGATGACTTTTTTTTTTTTCCCCCCCAGCAGGCTTCTGGGAATGATTATTCAGTGGGGAAAAATATATAATTCCCTGATAATCTAGAGCTGTTGGAGCTTTCAGTGAAATCTCTGAAGTATTGGCACAATGATGAATGGCCTCTTCTGGAATACAGAAATGTATAAGACATGAAATAAATCCTTCATGCACTG
This sequence comes from Ceryle rudis, assembly GCA_033439905.1. Taxonomy (NCBI): domain Eukaryota; kingdom Metazoa; phylum Chordata; class Aves; order Coraciiformes; family Cerylidae; genus Ceryle; species Ceryle rudis. Next base: position 57,106 of record JAAGNO010025246.1, read on the forward strand.
CAGGGCTTTGGTGTAGTGCTGCTTATCTTAAGGGTATTATGCAAATCTGGTGCCTGTTTAAATCTTGACACTCTCATCTGGAGCAGGTGTATTAGAAACTTACTTTTCTCTGAGAAGGTTAATTTGTCAAATATTGACTTCTGGTTTCATCTCAGATGACTCATCATTCTCTGAAGTTACAGTCCAGTTTCTGGTCCAGATTCCTTCCAGCTCTGCTGTAGGCCCTTAGGAGTAACATTTTAATGGCAGGCTTCCAATAGTGGAATGCTTCTAGGTGGATGGGGATGCAGTTTTCACTACCTGAAAGCTGCTGAAGTGGAACCTTTCTGAGGATAGAAAGTGCGGTAGGAGAAAGCCGCTGATGACAAATATGGTATGTGTGGTAGGAGCCCCAGGAACCCTTGCTGTGGGATGAGCCCAAAGGATGCTGTTGGGGTTGCAGCAGGAAAATAAATACTTGTTTGGTTAAATGTACATTCTAATGGTTAAGTGTCTTGGATGATAAACTGTTAATGATAATCTGAACTGCATTTGTGGGATGTTATCATGGTATTGTTGGAGTCCATTCACCTTGGTATGCTATACTGGATACCTTGGACTCTAGATTATTGGGTTTTTTTACTGTCTTTAAGTGAATTTCTCACTTTCACATGGCAATGTCTGTGACTGCATCTCTCTCTCAGCAGTGACATCAGTTGTCTTGTCTAGGGCTGATCCTCCTAATTATCTGTAGCCATTCAAGCAACTGTAAGAATGCTTTCCTAGTTGTATGCCTTGTTTGACAGTTGGCTGTTCTTTCTTCCTGTCCTCTGAAAGGACAAAAGTACTTCTGTGTCAATAGAAGGATCATTTCCTCCCTTCTGTCTTCAGAAAGCTTGTTATCCACTGAGGCAGTAGAAATGATACTATATGAGTTGTATGAGCAGCCTCACAGGTGGGTGTTGAAGAGCAAGCATGCTGGAGTGAACAGTTCACTGGATGAAAATGATTCATTCCAGCTCTGGGGTGAGCGGCTTTGAGTAACAAGGTCATGGACTGGCTCACAAAACCTCACGGACTAGGTCAGGGATGACAAAGATTGAAGACACAGTGACTGCTGCTTGCAGTTAATTGTTTGACTAATCCTGGGGATAAAGTGAGAAATGGTCATGTTTATTTTGTGCTGGTTCTATTGGTGCTCATGAAGAGAAGGAGGAAAGTTAGTTTCACACAGCCACTACTCTTATAGTGTTCTGTCAGATGTTTTAAATGGTTAGATAGGGCTGATTGAGACATGTCCATTAAACTTACTTCTCAGTAGAAGGTTGCTTGTGTTGAAAGAAAATTTTGCTGAGCCACGTAAGCTTGCTAATGCAAAAGTTCTTTTTTTCTCTTTGGGGAAAGTGTCAAAATATTCTTTGCAGAAGTTCTTTTTTGATAGGAAGGGTTAGAGATTTCCAAACTAATTTTGCTTCCATCAATGTTTTTGCAGGAATCTGCTCTCCCCAGCCTTTGTCTAGGTCTATTTGCTCAGCTAGATATGAAAATGATGCTTGTTCCAGGCTCAGGCACATCCTGTTTTAGTGTGGGTATCACCTGGACCTCAACTAGAGAAGCAGGTTCCTCTGCAGATGCGGTTATGGCCTTTGTGGGGTAGTAAGGCTCGATATAGCCCTCCTGGAGGTGAGTTTCCAGCTGTTGCTTTGAAGGACAGAACAGTGAGAGCTCAGTCCCTCTCTTCTTTTTGCCTTTTTTCTTGAAAGAAATGTGTTCAGGTAGCAGCTGCTGACCTCACAGATGTTCAGTGGTTGCTCTTCATAGATGGCAACAACACAGAATCATAAAATTGTTCTGGTTGGAAGAGACCTTTAAGATAGAGTCCAGCTGTTAATGCAGCACTGCCAGGTCACCATTAAACACGTCCTTCAGCTCCACATCTTTGAAACCTCTCCAGGGATGGGGACTCCACCACTGCCCTGGGTAGCCTGTACCAGGCCTTGATGCCCTTTTCAGGAAGTTGTTTGGTGTTTTGTGGTGTGTTTTTCTTTTCTGTGGTGTGTTTGTGGTGTGTTTGTTTGTTTGTGTGGTGTTTTTTGGTTTGGTGTTTTTTTTTGTTCCCTAATATCCAACCTAAACCTCTCCTGGGGCCATTTCCTGTTGTCCTATCACTTCTTTGGGAGAAGAAACCGACCCTACTTCACTCCAATCTTCTTTCCAAGATTTCTGCCTAGGGAGTCAGCAGAGATCTTTAAGCTGGAAAAATGAGCCCTGGGTTGCCAAGATGACCCAATGTAACCTCCAGTCCAGGAGTTCTGCCTGGTTTGGTGCAGCACAGCTGTGTGACCTTGGCTCAGTTTTGGTGAGAAAATTGCTTCTGAGCTGTGAGAAAGTCCGTCAGCTAAAGGCGTGCGAGGCAGGAGAAGGAAGCACAGAGTATAATAGTTGAGATAATGGTTCAAGGATTCAAGAGGGAAACTATTGACATGAGAAATTATAAAACTGAAAGGCAAAATGTGTAAAATGGAAGACAGCAACTACAAAGGTTGAGGATCAGCCAATTTTCAGAAGGTTCCCCACCTGAGTGATGAGTGAGTGTAACTCCTAGAAATCTGCTGGGGGTATTAATCAAGAAATAGTTATTCTGTACCCATAAACAGTGTGTATCCCACCTGCAGAGTGCTTTGCACGTGGCAGATGTCTGAATGGAAGTGACTCAGGGAGAGTTACATCAGACGTGTGTTAATTACATTTGAAAGTATCATTTGCCAAATTTTTTTTTCTGCATATCAAGGATCTCTTCAGGCCCTGAGAAGACGATGGAGAGGATTTCTGGTATCTGTCCTGATTTTCAGTCTGACAGTTTTCGTTACGAGACACAGTTATGGCTCAATTGGCTCCTTTCTGAGGTGACTGGTAGGAACATCTTGGTGCAGAAAATAGGCTTGGAATTTGCAGCCCTTCTTAAATGAAGGCCATGACAATGTCTTCGCTGATTATAACCTAGGCTAGTGGGCTGTCCCATAAAAATGCCCAGGATGTTGCAAGCAGCTTAGAAATATAGCGGATACTCCAGTGGATCTGATTTGCAACTAGGGAGTGTACTGAGAATATCTTCACACAACACCTTCAGTCAAATACCAGTCAAGTTTTATTGTGGGGGAGGGTGTGCTCAAAAATAGCAGGTGACAATAACATCTGGTTAGAATAATGTCTGGTATACGTCATTGATCAGGCAGTTGACAGTAGGTTAACCGTTAATCAATAACAAATTGTTCTTTACCCTAATAACTGATGCCTAGTTCTCCATTACTAGCTCTGGTCAGGCTACCAGCCACCTCCTGGCTCTCCTTTGATGCCTCAAAGGACAGATGGCTGGAGGAAAAGTGGAAGTCCCAAACATGTCACCACTGCATGGGTGAGAGATTTCTGGCCTGCAGTCTATGGGGAGACTTTCTCTCTGCTTAAACCAGAACTTATAAACCAAAAACCCTCAGACCCACAGTGATCCCAGCTGTTATTAGTAACTGAACTGATCCATTGCCTCAGGCTGTGAGTGCAGCTGAGTCCACAAAGGAAAACAGAAGGAAAATTGAGTATGAAGATCATCTGGGGAGGGGAGAATCAAAATGATGTAGGCAGCAAGGTGCACTCCATCCTGGGTGTGTATTAT
>JAAGNO010025246.1:71034-92762 GCA_033439905.1 Ceryle rudis
GCCTGCTGGGCTGGAGTGCAGTGAATAAGCAACAGTCACCTGCAGCTGAACTTCTCCAGCCTCTCCAGGGAAGCCCACCCTGCTGCCTTATCCTTGATCCTTATTCAGAATCAGGAGTGCAGGGATCCCTGCCCCAATCCTCCCAGTACTGGCACTCACCCCTCCTGAACTGCTCTGATTTCTCTTTTCTCAGCCTCTGGCTACTTGTTTTTCTTTGCTGCTAAACAAACCCCCACCGTTGCTTTTCTTTTGGCTTTTCACATCACTTAGTTGAGCTGAGGATGATGTGGAAACTCCCTCCTGGGCCCAGTCCGGGGGTTGCTTCCTATATGGGTGTTAGCTGGAGGGAAATTATGTTCACCACAAATACTTGGAGGGAGAAGCTTTGCTGAAAATCCCTGCTTGGGCTAAGGATTAAAGGCAATCTCTGCTCCCAAGTGTAGCTGAAAAATACCTGTCTGAAATGCAGCTCTCTTGCTCTTCGCCTCCCTTGAAGCAGGAGGCAAATACGGGAAGTCTTTCCTTCCTTTGGCAGCAACAGAGGGAGATCAACTTATGGGGTAGACCCCATGAGTTTGCCAGGAAAGCAGACTTTTCTTTTTCATAGAATGGTAGGGGTTGGAAGGGATCTCTGGAGATCTAGTCCACCCCCCCTGCCAGAGCAGGATCACCCATGCCAGGCCACACAGGAACAGATCCAGACGGGTCTTGAAAGTCTCTAGAGAAGGAGACTCCACAACCTCTCTGGTCAGCATCTTCCAGGCTTTGTCACTCTCCCAGGAAAGAAGTTTTTCCTTGTGTGGAGGTGGAACTTCCTGTGTTTCAGATTGCTACCATTACCTCTTGTCCTATCACGGGGCACAACTGAAAAGAGACTGGCCCCTTCTACTTGACACCCACTAATTTTGCTCCCTTATGAAGTCGGGGTTGTCCAGAGAAGAGAGGATTCTTGAGTGGGAGATGGAATGTGAAATCTCCTCTTTAGGTCCCCTGCATCTTTGCTGCAGGAGGGATGGAGGCTGCAGGTTCTAGCTGGTGTTTCCAGGAAGGGGATGTGTGGCACGGGGCCCTAGCTGGGCTGCAGCACTGGAGCAGCTCTGGGAGTGATGGGCTGCCCAAGAAATGTCTCATTTCAGTAGAAAAAATATTGGCTGAACTTAAAGATGATCACCTTTGTCAAACAGAGTTGACAGTCCCTTCCTCAAATAGGAGATCCTTAGAGTCTACTGAGGTTGTTTGGACTGAGCTGGAAGTGCTTAAATTATCCTACTTTAAAAAGAAAATATAAAAATAGCATCTAGATTTTTGGTGTTTTGTCAAAAAAGAGCTTTCCCAACAAAATTGCTCTTTTGACAAAAAAGGCAGTTTTTGTTTGTTGTGGTGTTTTTTATTTTGGGTTTGTTTTATTTTTTCTTTCTTCTAACAAGTGGCTCCTGCCCCATCCACCAGCCACTTGCGCTGCTGTGATGGCACAGCCCCTGCCTGCAAAGCCTGTGCTCCCATCAGTATCTCTGCAGTTTTTGCCTGTTATATTTCTTGTCAGGTACAGGTCGTGCCTTAGGAGGTTTAACTGAGGATTCAGTATTTCTTGGGACATGCCCGTGTCACTTTGTGATGGAGGGTGGGATCAGCAGGTTGTAGTAATAACATTGCTATTGATTTGCTACTACAAGTATGGAGCTGGGAGCTGCTTTGATATATCGGACTGGAGACAGCAGCAATCTTCTCTTTCTGTCCTGCAATGAGCACCTGACAGGCGCACAGGGAAATCTGACCCTATTTACACCGAAGCTTGGCTTGGTGGCTAGGGTTACAGCTGTTTGACTGGGGTTGACCCTGGCTTCTGCTGTCTCTACCCAGCAGCCCTGGGGAGAAGTCAGATGTGCCCCTTTCTGGATTATTGTGATATAATTCTCCCAGAGGGAGGAGAGGAAGAGTGAGGGTGGAAATGCAGACTCCTGGGTCTGGGGCATTCTTTGGCAAACCCTGTAGCAAGGAGCATGGCTCTGCTTGTCCCCACAGAGAGCTTGGGGCTGTCCAAGTCTTGCACCCTTGTATTGGGACAGATGTGCTGTTCAAACCCACATCCAAATGCTTCCGTCTTTATGGAAGTACTAATTCAGTTCTAATCTTGAGCATCCAGAACCATTTAACCACCAACCAAAGGATAAAACAAGGAATTTTTGACTTGGTAGTGATGGCAGCCAAACCCTGGCAAAGCATCTGGGGCCAATGGGGATCTAACTGCCTGCAGTTTCCAAATACAGCACCTAATTCCATCATTACGGTTCAACCTCCGCAATAATTGTTGCGTGCAGAAAAAAAGAGACCTCTCATTTTATTTGGAGCATAATATTAACGGGAAAGGGCTTTTCTGTTTGTGTTTTGTTTCGCCAACAGCACTAATGAATGTGTAAACACCTCCTGGCATAGATTTCCCAGTTTACGGAGGTTGGAGTTCACGCCGCTAACATGCCTCCCTGGATGAAGCGCTCCGTTTGTTAAACTTCTGCATCCACTAATTAGCGGGTCACTTGCAGGTCAGAGGTGTGCTTGTGCTGTGCTTCTTGGCTGGCTGTTGGGTTATTACAACTGGAAGTGCCACATGTGGCAGACTTGAAGAGTGTGGAAGGCTCGCTGTATAATTAGGGTATGTTATTCCAAGGCAGAGGATGCTGCGGATGTTCAAGAGGCAATAAAAACAATGTGGTGTTTTTTGGTGTGGTATTAAAAATTTTTATTTGCTTGCTTGATTGTTTTTGTTGGGTTTTTTTCCCTTCTTCTTTTACAACACATTATCTGTCAACGAAAAAGTGGTGGTGTGTTGCTGATTTAGCAAGTTTAGGGGGTTTGCTCCAGAACTGGCAGCTCAGTAGCCCCATCATCAATCCATCGGCCTATCCTGGTTTCAAGTTGGCTACTGCGAGGCATTGAGTGGTCACTTCCAGCATTGGTTATGGCACGAGTCGGGCCCTCCTTCATGAAAACATAATCAGTTTGGTTGATGAGTTCTTAAAAAGATAATTTGGGTTCCTGTCATTGACTCTCAGTTTTGGGGGCTTTTTTGTCTCCATTTTCAAGCTTCTCAGCCATTTGTACAAAGTTCTGTGGAGGTATCTTCTGTTTGGCTGAAATCTCAAAGCAGTGTTATTTCTCACATAATCGTGTGACTCCTTATAGCAGGACTTTTAAGTCAGTCATTAAACGTGTCGAGTGCTCTGCCTTTGCTCTTGACACAACATTAAGAACGTGAAACTGCTCAGAAACAATTAGAGTTAAATAAACTTGTTCAGTAAATATGCTCAAACTGCTTTGGCTACGTCCAGATGTTCCTGCTCTGTCAGACTTTCCTTCTGCAGTGCAGGATTGGGAGGTCTTCTGATAGTTACCAAAGCTGTTTGAATATGTAGGACCTGCTGCTTCCCCACTTGCAAGATGCATGATCAAATCAGAACTCATCAGAGGAGCATTTTTTGGTCTCCTTTAGTTAGCAGAAAGTGTGTATAAATCAGAAATGATGTTTCATTTTTCTTTTCAGTAGTGTGAGTGACTGCAAAAATTTTGTAGCAGTGGAGAGTTGCGCTCTTTGTCTTTTATCTGGAGCCTCTCAATGCCTGTAAAAATCTCCCTAAAAGCAGGGAAGAGAAGGGAGGGCGAGTTCAAAATTTTTGGAGGAAGAATGCATAAAATGCAGACAGAAAAAGGAGGTTGAAATATGAACATAGGAGACACTGCAGAGGGGTCCCTGAGGTAGCTTTGGAAAGCCATGGATCCTGTTTAGTTTGTGAAATTAATTAGAAAAGGAAAAAAAGTTTCTATTCGGGGCCATTCCTGTGTTGTTCCATGCTTAGCAAAATCTGTTTAAAAGAAAAAAACCATGGTGATGAAAGGACCTGAAAAATTCCAAATTCCTCATTCCATTTGGTTTCAGGCCTCAGCCAAGAGCTTTGCGAACTGCCCCGGTCACCCAGGGCTGTGCGTGCTCAAGTGTGTGGAGCATCGCCCTGTGCCAGCGGGAGGGCTGGTCCTTCCAAAATGCCAACGGGGAGAATTACCATGCTGGAGACTGGGGACAAAGGAGTGATTTAACAGGGGCGGGAAGACAGAGGCAGCTCACAGCATGGAGAATCTTGCTCTGTCTCTCCTGTCTGTAGGTGATATGTCAAGGAACAGAAGCAGGCGAACAATGAGGAACAGGCTGTTCCCATGTCGGGCGGGAAGTGCATGAAATCCCATGAGCAAGTCTGTGCTTTGGAATGATTTCCAGATGGTGTCCTAGCCCCAAAGTGCTGCAGTTGTCTGTATATGTGTTCTCACATTATGAAGCTTCTACAGGACATCGGAGGATCTCCTTTAAAGTCATACCTTGGCCTGACCCAAGAGCCTTGGATGTAAAGATTCACATGGCAGGTTTGGCTTCCCCTCTACCAAGGGACGTTCACGCTCAACCTATGGAAAATGTACTTCAGATGATTGCATAGGATTTGCATTTTTTGGCCATTTTCCACCATGTGTGTGATCCAGGCTGCAGAGTGTACTTGGATTTCCAAAAAGCTTTTGTTGACTTTTCTCATCAAAGGCTCTTATGTTAAGCTATGGTAGGAGATGAAGGCATGTCCTTCTGTTGGCTTGTATCTGGCTAAAGGATGTGGTTGGTAGAGAAGGGTCACTAATCAGCCAAAGTGTGTGGTTAAGTGACAAATTTTGCAGGTGATAGAAATGTTTAGGATAATCAAAACTTAAGCTGCAGGTGGGCATAAGGAAGAGGGGTGTCTGCCTCCACCCAAAGTTATAAATGTTAAAGTTTGAGGTCCATGTCTGTGCTGTTCATCCAAGGCAGGCCAACCAGCAGGCGGGGTGGGCTACAGTCAATGATGAGAGTTGGGGTTGCGTGTCAGTCTGCCTGTCCACCCTACCTTCAGTTTACCTCATCTCCACACAGCTACTGTACTCCTTGTCAGCATTTTCCTAGTGGAGATCTTCCAGAAAGGAAGACCCAAACCAACAGTGTGATATCATCAGGGGAGAAGAGCTGAGTGGCTTTCTTTGTGCCGTGTTAAACCAGCCTTTTAGGCAGGTAGAGCTTTTAATCTGGGGAGGAAAGATAGCATGCACACACCACTGTTAAATGCCACCCATTTGCTGTCCCTACAGCTGCCATGCCATAAGATGTAGACTACAAAAGGCCAAATGCAAATCTCCAAGTCCTAATGTGTCAATTATCTTCCTGACAATTACATATGGATTTCATTAGCTTGCTAAATGGTACCTATTACAGCATCTCACCAGCTGGAGGGATTTCCAGTAGGAAATGTGATATGGGAAATGCCGACAAATCTCAAATTCCCAGAGGCTCTCTGGAATCCATGCAGATGAAGTGCGATAAGGGCAGCCTTGAGCACCCCTCCTTAGCTCTGTGCAGTTGCATCTCCTTGGAGCGAGGAGGAGCACCCAGGTGGGGTGGTGGTGGGATGTGCCTGTAGATGCATGTCTGGCACCTTGCAGTTACTTCAGAGAGGGGAGGGAAGAGCAGGAGGCTATCTTGGGGCAGCCCAGTGGTGCTTGCCTTCTCTGAAGAGCTTTGGAACTACTTTTTCCTGTAGTTTCAACATCATTGTATCTAGAGCTTGAAGGTAGTGGGGTAATCCTTTCAAGAAGTATATTTGAGTGACTGCTGTTCCAGATGGTGAAAATGCCCAGAATTGGTCTTGGTGGTCTTTCTGCCATACAGCCTCTCTACAGTGTCTCCCAGAAAGTATTTCCTACTTCCTTCATCTTTGACCTTGCTCTTTCCAGGGACTCATCAAATTAGGGCAGTGAAAGGAAGGAAGGGAGAGTTAATGAGTTGGAGAGAGTTTTCATGATGATTCCTCTTGTGCATCTTTGCCATCTAGCCTAGTCCTGCTGAGTTCAGCTGGAAGCTTAGTGACTTCCAGGAGTGACCCCACAACCCCAGAGGCTGACTTCATAGCTTGCGTGCCCTCATATCAGGATGCACACCACCATCCCTCTGGTCCAGGCCCCCAGACACTCAGCAGGTGAGGAACTTAACAGGAACGTGTAGTCAGCTGAAGCATGGTTGGGTCTTGCAGAAACATGCTGGGGACTCTTTCCAGGCTCAAGTGTGTGGTCCCTGCATACCTCTCCTGATGTTCCATGCTGATGATTTTCCAGCTGCCTCTTGGAAACAAGGCCCTCCCAGATGGCTGCTGAGCTCAAGAAGCCATCAGCTCCTGCCAGCACCTGAATACCAGCTCCTCTAGCAGAAGATAAACTAAGCTTGGAGTGTGGATTTGCAGATAAGAAGAGGCAGAGAGGATTTCTGCAGGAGTGCCTTGGGGGCACATGGCATTCCTCAGCCCACCATACGGCCTTCCAGCTCTCCAGCCGCAGTGCTGAGTGCACATGGTGTGTGTGGGTGTGTTTTCGGAGGATCAGTCTGACTCAAGGCCAAAGACTTGCCCCCACGCAGTGCATTTTAGTTGAAAAGCCTGCAGGTGAATTGTGCACTTTTGGTTGACACTTGTCTCTCAAGAATGTGATGGGGCGTGTTATCTGGTCTTGCAAGGTTTGGAGGAGAAGAGACTCCTGTCTCTGGTGCAACCACAGGAGAGCCCAGGACCCCTTCTTTACTGCTCTGACCATGTTCCCTTTCCCTAGTAAATATTCTGCCACTGTTTCTATGCTTGGGCAGTTTATCTCAGTTTTTGCCTTTGAGCCTGACTTTCCTCTGGCCAGTTCAGCAATGGAGCAAGTTAAAAACATATTTAAAGACTAGGATCGTATATATTTCTTTATCTGTGAGACTTTCTACATGCTGGGAGAAGTGTGCAAGCAGTGGGGATACTTACTCTGAGCAAGCATTCTTAATATTGTCATAAAAAAAAAAAAAAAGACTAAGGTTCAGGGCCTGGGATGGAAGCACAAATAAAATGCTGTCTCTTGTTCATGCTTTCACTGTGGTGCTCTTCAGCTGGGTTGCCTCTGGGACTGAGGGGAAGAAAAAAAAAAAAAAAAAAAAGCTGATGTAGTGATGGAAAATAATGCCTTGAAGGCACCTTCATTTATTTCTCTGTGCTGCTGATGCCAGCTGGGACTTGCTTCCCCCAGCAGTCCTGGTACACGAGGGAGATGCTGCTGCCTCCTCAGGGGTTTGTTCCATTTTCTGCTGAAGTTTTTCTGCTCTCCACACTTCAGATGTTAACTGTAGTTCATCTGAGTTCTCTGTGGCCGTGGCATGGAAAGCGTGCTTTGTCACCTCTCCAGCTTCCCCTGTCCTGGGCATAACTGAGGTTGGAGCACAGGTCAAGGATGTCCCTGGAGGGGACCATGCTCCAGACTTTTCCCCTTCCTCCAAAAGCATCCAAGCCTGGAAAGGCTGGGCTGATGAAACCTTTAGTGTCATAAAAGCCAGAAGACTTTGCTGAATTATAGCCTCAAGGCTGTAATTCTGTCCCGATGAGGTGTGTGGATGACTGTGGACACTGCTGGTTTGTACCTGGATACCAAGGAAAATCACCATATAGACGCAGCCAGACAGTGAGCTGAGCTGAACTGCAGTTAATGTGTCAGTTAAAGAAATAAAGAAGTAAGTTAAGGAAAACATGTACCCATACAACAGAGTCACCAGCCCTGCCCAGAGTAGACCCCGTTGGGTGGTGGTAAATGCAAACAGCTTTAACGATCTGTTTCCAGCTAGATAATATGTCAGCCCCCATCATGTCTCTGTGGGGTATCTCCACCATCCAGAGCACTGGTGTTTCAGTGTTAATTGCCTGGAAAATCAAACTAAAAGCTGCCTTCGCTTACAAGGTGCGAGTGCTTGAGTGGCAGCTGACTGCGATTGTGGCAAAAGACCGAGCTGTTTCTTCCCCAGGTGTCATGCTCAGAAAGGCACGAGCAACAAAAACCTTAGAAAACTCCAAATTACGTTAAAATCTTGCATGGATAAAACTGGGAAGTTCTTACTACAGCTGATCTCTCCTGCAGTGGGACTTTTCTATGAATTTAACCAGCATCATCAAGCATGGAGTAAGAGAAGTGGTTTTAGCAGATGAATACAGACTTAGGTGCCCAGAGTTACAATAACTACTCCTCAGAGCACTAGGGTTTGTACGTATTTTTACACACACACAGACCAGCTTTGGAAGGGTGAATGACTATCTAAGACTGTCCCAAGTGTGCAGGCACTCTGGGTATGTCCACCTGAACTGGGACATGGCTGGTGCTTGGTTGTGTGACTTCTCCTGTATTTAAGAACTATGATACTGAGACTCAGCAGAATGAAAAAAGAAAAAGGGAAAAACTTGATCAATTGCTGAAAGGATTGATATCCCTGGTTGCTCCCTGGTCGATGCACAGAAATTTTAAATCTTATTGGGCTTTGGGATGTACAGGATCTTTGTGTCTGTCTAGGACTGAATATGTGGCTGCCTGTCGGGTTAAATGGCATAAATGTGTAATAGCAGTGTTGGTATCGTATATAGATATTAATATTATAGATCACATCTCTATGTTTGATGTTAAAGCTGTGACATCAGTGTGAGGAAAGCCTAGAAGGTAATTGTCAGTAATCTGTTTTTTATTTTACTCTGTGTGATAACTCTTGAGGGAAAGATGACTTAGCAGTGGCCAGACAGATGAAATGGGAGGGAAGAAGGGATTGCAGCACAGTTGTCTTGCTTCTGAAAGTCTGGCAGATCTACCCTGTTTTCAGCCACTCGGTCTCTGTTTGCCAGCCCCCACCGTGTGTAGCAGTGGCGACCCTACAGCCCACAACTGTCTGGTTTATCCCAGCCCTTCGATTACCTCAACAGCCCTCTGCGCGCCAAGGCCGTTCTTGTTTTTACAGGCTGGTGCTTGATCCAAACCCGTACAGCAGCTTCAAACAGCTGCCATTTTGAGAGCAAAACCTTCCAGGGAATCCTGTTTCCACTGGGACTTCAAAGAAAAATGTCTTCTCTGCAATACATTCATTCAAAGAGCACAGGTAGCGTTTGACTTTGAGTCAACACCAGACTAAAGGTCCTCTATATTATCAACTACCAGGGCTAGAAAGATTTGCTCTGTAAATGGCTCTGTATGCATATGCACGGTATAAATATGTTATGGATCTGCTTATGTCATGGAGCACTTCAAATATCCCTTAATAAAATAATAGACCCCTTGGTAGCTCTATATACTGGCAGAAAGTTGCTTGGCCCTTTGGAGACATGGAAAAAGTTAGTGTTGCTAAACATTTCTTCTTTTTCCTCCAGCTGGTTTCCACTGTGGGTAATTAAAATCGCAGAACATCCTGGATCCTGTTGCATGAAGGGATGCAGTTGTGGTCCTCTGAACCTGACAGGAGCAGAAATGGAAACTGCTTAAAGAGGCTGTGAAATGTGCTGCTTGTCTCCTGGCTGGCCTTGGAGATCGATGAGCAGCTCTCTGATGAGCGAAGAGAAACTGTTTCTTAGCTTCATTTACAAGGGCTGGGACAGGAGATAATCACTGGCGGGTTCACAGCTTTTTAGCGCGGAGCTGTTGTTGCTGGTCGGAGAGGTCTTTCCAGCTGTGAGTATGACCCCCTGGCTGATCCTTTGCTTTTCAGCCTGTAACCCCTGACGCCTAGTGAGGGTGAGGGATGCAGCCAAGCAGGAAAGATTTGGTTTTCCACAGGGGTTTGTTGGCTATAGCCTGAGCCCCAGACGCTGAGGTGGGACTGTTGTTTTAGTTCAGAAAGGGGGGTCAGGGCTCCAGGCTGTTGCTTGTCTCCTCGGATTTTTTTTTTTTAAGGGAGAAGGACTGCTCCGAGAGCACATTCACCCTGCTCCTAGTGGCACCCAGTGACCTGAAAAATGAAGGAAATAGCAGGGCAAATAATGTGTATGCACACTAGCTGATGGGTTGAGTGATGGGCCTGTATCCCTGGGGCAGGGAAGGAGAGGGCTCTCCCTCCCAGCTGTGGGACAGTAGTGGTACTGGGAGACCCAAAGACTCAACTTGCATCTCATGGGGTGTAGGGGCCCCAGACCTGCTCTTTAGCTGCATCTGGCATGGAGGGTCACAGGGGTGGGGAGATGCTACGTTGTTGAGTGTCGTACTGGGACCCCACTCAGAGAAGACCTCTGTTTGTGTCCTGTCCCAGGAGTAGCTGAGACCTCCCCTGCATACTCCCAGCCAGAGGCCTACCCTTGAGCACTTAAAATATCACTTAATAAAATAATAGACCTCGGGGTAGCTCTATGTACTGGCAGAAAGTACTGGCTCCCTGCGGCACTGGGCATGGCCCATGACACTGGGGTGCACACCCCAGCTACCCTCGGAAAGCCTGTGGTGTTAATACCTGAATATTACACTGTGGTGGAAAACACTTTTTGTTCTTTCCATGTAAATAATCTTGTACAAATAAAGATCTGTCTCCTGGTTAGTTAACACCACCCCATCCTTAATTGTTTTATTGGGATGGGGTCCTTATGGATCCTTCCTCTGAAGTTGGACAACCAGGGATGGTGTCTCAGAAACCACTTGCCCAAGTCCAACCTTTTCTCTCTTCTGGCTAAAAACAGACAATAAATATGTGTCTGCTTTTGCCACAACAACTGAAAGCAAAGATTGACTGCCAGGTTGTGAGCACCTCTCCATTCTGAATTTAGTTTTCGATTCTCCCTTAATTTATTATTTGCAGTTAATTTAATCCATATTGAGCTGCCTCAAAGAGAAAAAAGCTCTAGATTTGGTGAAAAAATAATCTATTTTTAATTATTTCTGATGTAGAACACTAGCCCATAAATAAATTCCACTGCTACCCAGTGGTTTTTTTGCCGTCAGAACTGTCTTGCTGGAATCAATAAACAGTTGATTAAAAACCTTGTTATTTAATATATTCAGTAACCCTAATCTATTCATTAGAAACTTAATCACTTTCATGTCACCAGCTGCTGTGATGGAGAAAAGAGCTGTAGCTAATTATTAGCAATTTTACAAAGCTAATATTGAATTTCTAATGGGTCCTCGGTGGCCTCTATTTCAAGCAGTTTGTATATCCCACAAACATGTGTTCTGGCTCTGGGCAGGGCCAAGCATCTCAGAGCCTTGTGGATAAACTTGAGACCTAGCAACCAAATCTCTGGTTAGTTTGCAAGAGGAACTCTCTGGCCTTTGGCCAGGTCCACCCTTGATGCTCCTCTGCACAATGACTGGCCATGGAATAAGGAGCTGCTGCCTCTCGCTTGCAGCTGTTGGAAGGACTGAGCTCCTGTGCGCTCCACTGTGTCCTTCATGTGGGATGGGAGTCTAGAATCACAGACTGGTTTGAGTGGGAAGGGACCTTTCAAGCTCCTCTAGTCCAACCCCTTGCAGGGAGCAGGGACATCTGCAACTAGAGCAGGTTGCTCAGAGCCCTGGCCAACCTCACCTGGAATGGTTTCAGGGATGGGGCATTGACCACCTCTCTGGGCAGCCTGGGCCAGGGTCTCACCACCCTCATTGTAACAATTTTTTTCCTTTTCTCTGTTTTAAATCTCCTTCTTTTGTTTAAAACCATCTCCCCTTGTGCTGTCACAACAGGCCCTGCTAAAAAGACTATTCAAGGGGAAACCACTGGGCTGGGGCGAGGGAGAGCTGCGGGGGGTGCAGGCAGGTGTTTGGTGTGACCTGTGTGCTGTTCATCTGCTAAGAACTTTGGTTTTCACTTGTTCAGTTGGTTTTATTTTTTGATACTGGAGCCACTGGTTAGGCTCCATGGCCGGGTAAAGCAGAGAGGAAGCTCTCTGGATGGGACAAAGCTGTGATTTGATGTAGGGCTGTGTTAACTATAAAGCCACTCATCTGTCTGGGTTGTTTTTATCTGACGTTGATGGACTTACGTCCTTATTATTTGTGGTGTTTGGAGCATTACTCTTATTATTGGTATTGTGACAGCACTTGAGGTGCTGTTGTACCGGGCAGGGTCTGATATCCAGGGAGAAGACGACATCTCCAGCACCTCAGGACCTTGTACATGGAGTGTAGTGGCCATGTCAGGGGCTGTTGCAAAGCTAAAGCATGTGTGGCTGTAACAGGGACTTGTGCTGCTTAGAGGTGGTTGAATTGTAAAATACCTTTGTTAAAACGTTTCTGGAAACAGCTAAAGCTTCCTATAGTGAGATACAACGGAAAACGCTGGGCTGCGGCTGTACAGGTATTGAGTGTATCTGTGCTCAGTGCTGGTGGGAGTGCTGGAGGGGTTGGGTAATATCAGAGTGAGTGGCAGGCTCAGGCACTAGGGGCCTAAGGACCCTTTTCCTTGAAGGATGATTGTTTCTCACCTCTCCTGTGGGTTTCTTGCTGTCTGTGCTGCCAGGGGCCTTTACCGGGGCAGATACATGGGCTTGATAGTGCCCTGGCCTTTAGGCTGCTCCTGGTGTAGCTGTTCTTCTGGTCTTTGCAACACTTTTTTGCATCAGCACATAAATAAGCTCTAGGGCTGTAGTTTAAGAGATTTAATAATCTGGTGTCATTTTATCTTTGGTTCAGTTCAACATAAAAAGCATAGCACAGAGCCGAAGTTGTCCTGAGCCTCAAAGCCAATGAAGACAGAAGAGCACATCCAGTGTTGCCTTTCTGACATCCTCAGGCTCTGCTCATGTGATGGCTTTGCCCCATAAGGTATCTAACTGAGGTGCCCAGGTCCAGAAGGGTGCCTGGTGCGGGTGTAGTAGGTCTGGAGCCTGTGGTGTTACCCTTCCTCTGGGGAGCCCCTTCAAACAGCCTCTGAGGGGAGAGGTGGCGTGAAATATGCTGTTGTTGGATGATGGGGGTTTCAGCACCATGAAAGCCCACTGAGCTCCCTCTACACTATGCTGGAAACAGCCACCCTGGAGGTTTGCGCCCTGCAGAGGGTCCTGTGTTCCCTTGCGTGCCATCAGAAGCAACAGCATTTTGGCTAATCTGTGCTGTCAGAAGCGGCATGTGCTCTAGCTGAGGGGTACCGATGACAATCCTCTTTTGGGAGGGTGTTGAATGCAAAAACTTCCTCCCTTGGGCTTCAGCTCTGTCTTGGGAGGGAATTTGCCAGATGGAAGGAAACAAACACACAAACGTGTATGTAAACTCTTTCAAAATGGCTTCGTGTTCTTGTGTTCGAAAATATGCGATTGAGCTTGTTTTATGGGCTTGGCCAACTTCTGGCAGCATCTGGCTGAGCTAAATATTATACTTAATAGCCCAAGACAGCAGTGATTGCAGAGCGCTGTCTGCAGTTCATGTGTGTTTACAAATATGCTGTACTAATTCCATGGAAATTAGCCCAGAGCCTGAACAACAAAACACGATGGAGAACAAAGAGAAGCGTCTCAGCCTCTTTCCTGTTTATGTACATATTGGTCACTCCGTCTGTCTCTGCATCCTCACATATAGTGCTATCTCTCTGTTGGTTTTGGTAACTTTTGCAGTCCAAATCCTCTAATCTCCCCAATTTTTTTCTCTTTTTTTTTTCTTCTTCTCTCTCTCTTTTTTTTTTTTTTTTTCCCCTCCTCGTGTGTCAGATATTAGCTAGAGGAAGCTTTGGCAAGAGGTGGTACCTGGATTCTCTTAGGTTAGAAATGAGAGGTTTTTACCCCATTGTAGGATGTTATGATCTATGCAGTTGCATAATAGTAGCACTGAAAATGCTGGAGTTGGGTTTGATACTGGTTTTGTATATAATTGTATACACTCTGTTTAATTATTATCTTCATTAAAGCTGGTTGGGTTTTCTAATCCATAAGTCTCTGTCCCTTATTCTCTTGGTCTTTGGGAAGGGAGAGGGGTTAACAGAGAATGTCTATTATAGGTCTAGTGGACAGGCCTGACCGTAAACCTTGCCACCAGGGAAGAGGATTGCCACAGACCGATGGCACATGTAGAAGAGTGTGGAGGCTGTTCAGTGGTGCACTGGAAGCTGTCCCAGATTGCAGCTAGCCCAAAGCTGGGGAGGAGCCACCCCAGGAGTTCTTTAGGTGTGCGCCCACACCCTGTGTGCTGTGAAGTGCACCTGGCCTAGATCATCAGCTCATGGAACTAGGCAGAGCTCCATACCAGTCTAATGAGGCTTTGCATCTGCAGATGATGTATTATTGAATTATGCTTGATTAGCTGTTTTTCTGTTGCTTAACAGAAAGCAAATCTCAGCATAAATGAGATTAGTATGTGGCCTCCATGTACGCCAGCTCTCGCTCCCAAGAATTTAACATTCTTAATAGAATGATTTTTTTTTTTTTTTGAAGGGGTGATGGGGGGAGTCTTTGAGGCTCCTGTTTCATTTGCCAGATTATCTGAACATTAAATTAAGCAAGTATGGAAATTCAAAATATAGCTGTTCTGCAACATGTGCTGACACTGGTATAACAATATCAGTAATCCCCCTTGACAGCTGTTACAGCTTAATGTTCTAAGAAAATGAACTACTTATTTTCTTTACCCCACATACCCAGTGTCTCAAAATCTTTCTTTGTCTTCAGGCCAAGATGACTCTTTGAATGAATCTCCTTCAGGTACCAGTTCTGTTTGTCTCCTCCTGCAAAGCAGGAGTGCTTTGAGGCTGTGTCACCTTGACAGCTCAGAAAATCCCCAGCTGTTCTTGAGGACCTCATTGCACTGGGGTTTTGCCATGTGCTAGAGGTCCTCAGACATCCTGAACCTGGGTTTGTGCCAGGGGCATCCCTCACATCTCGTAGGATCTTGCCCTGTCATCTTTTTGTTGTGCGTCATCTCAGTGCAGCTGAAGAAGTTGTGGAATCCATGGTCATAAAGCTTGTAGGTGTTTTCCAGTGTGGATGAGTTCCCCTTCTGTCTGTTTTTAAAACTGCATCCTTCAAGTGACACCAGGGTTTGGTTTTTGAATGGTGCTGATCTGTGGCTGTGACAGTGAAAGCATCGTGTTGAGCTAAGCTTTGAAAGTGGTGTTGAGTAAAGCTTGAGGAAAAGATAAGTTATGTTCAGTGGATGTGGCAACTGAGCCTGTTGCTTGTGGTGAAATGTGTAACCATGTCCTTCTTTGATAAGAAAGGGCTGTTCTTGCTTCAAACATCACCTTGTGCTTGCTGCCTTTGGGATCCAGAAGACTTGATTAGGAGATCTCTTGAGATTATAAGGACAGTTTAGGTGTTTCTTTGCCAGGGTTCTGGATCCCAGCAGGTCTTCAGGCCCCCAGAGTGGTCTGGGAAAGCCTGGAAAATTCTGTTGGGAAATAAACAGGCCACAGAAAGGTCATGTTGAGTATGAAAGGTTTCTAGGAGTAATTTGCTGTGGATGCAAGGACTTTCAGATGTGCTTTTGTGAAAGGAGGTGCTTAAATTCCACTAAAGTCCAATTTTTGGTACCAAATGAGTTTTTCCCCCACATACCATTGAGCACAGATTTACCGAGATACTCAGGTACTTCACAGAGCATCTGGTCATGAGGTGGGATTCCTAAAAACTTGTTAGAAGCTGGACTCTGGAGGTGGCCATGGGCTTTTGGAGCAACCTGTAGATACTTGCACAGGTTATATGAAGGCTCAATTTCATTGACCCATTTTAGGCCATAAAAGAACTTCAATAATTGACTTTTCTATCAAAATTTTGCTAACTAGTATCACTCTTTAGTAAAAAGGTATCTCCAGGAGTTGAGGGAGGCAAGCCAACTCTAATGGGCCTAATCTTAGCAAATGTAAATTGGTTTTCCTCCTATGGGTGATGTTCGTGAGGACTTCCCACTTCACCATGAGGTGCCTTTTGCAGCTAATTCCTAATGAGCAGAGAAATTCCACTGTCAGATCATTGTACCACCGAGCAAATCTGGAGCAGCTGCCTTGTAAAATGTGAAATGGCATCAATATACTGCGCCGTGTTTTGGAGCATGTGACTGAGAGGTGATTGTGCTCGTTAATAACGAGCCACTAAATTGGATGCAATTGCAATAGCTCATCATTGGTATAGAAATATTATGCTTTATAGGTACATTACTGGGCTGTATTTTATAAGGCTGTTAAGCTTACGCACTTTCCCTTGCAGTAAATGTCAGCAAGGTTACAATAAAATTTAATACAATATTATTAAAGCTGAAGTGCATCAGTATGGAATGATCATGTACACACACTAAAAATTCTTTATTATTGCTTCCTTAACCTTCTTAAGGAACTGCTTGTTTTAAAATGCAGTGATGAAAAGGATCGAAGCTTGGAGGTCTCTCTGTCCATCCATCTAATGTTCATTAGAAATTTCAGTGTCGATGGGGAATTTTGTGATGCATTAGTTCAAGTAAATTAAACATTAAAATTTCAGCTCTGCCAGGAAAATTTCAATACAGCTGCAGATTATAATACAGGTGGTGAGGTCTCTTCATGTTCACCTTACCTTTCATGGGGTGGAGCTGACTGGAAGATTGTTGGCCTCCAAAGAAGCCAGGCATGCCCTCCCTGATGCACATCTTGGAGGGCTGGTACACCTCACAAGCCTTTAGGGCTCTGTCATTACCATGACAATGCCAGTGGCCTTCCCCTCGTAAAGAAATCAATACTCCGCAGGGCTCCGAAAATGATTTCCCTGACCTCCCAAGGTTGCCAAAAGCGAGGTCAAGCAGCAAAGATCAAAGGCCCAGTGGAATAAGGCATCCCCTTCCTGACCTGCTGGCTTGGGAGAGGGATCAGTCTTACCTTGAATTATTTTCTTAATTTAAGAAACTGGTGTTATTTGCACACACTCTAGCCAGAGGAAATCAGAATTAATCCCAGTGAAATCTGAGGTGTTGTCTCCCATTTGATTAGGCTTTGAGTACTGCTTTAGGGTGGTTTTCATGGACAAAACAACAGGAAGAACTGAACAGCCGCCCAGAGAGATGCTTTGTTTTGGGGTTTGGTGCAGAAGAGGAACGTTGAGGCTCCACTGTATGCGTACCTTTGAGAAACCATCAGCGGTTAGAGCTATTCTGGGTGCTTGCAAAGCTAATCCTTAGGTATTTGGAAAGGGCAAAATAGATCCTGACTACATGAGTTTTACAGTCTGCTTCTTCAGACTTGTCTGGTATGAGTCGCTGATGTAAAAAAATGTATTTCAGATACAGCCTCTTATCAGTAATCATCAGCTTCCCACAGGCACATCACAGGAGCTCCAGAAACCACCGTCGTCTTGAGCTACATCAGCTCTGGGACCAGCTCGAACAGTCTGCAGTGTGTTCACCTTTGAATTAGGTGGTCTTGCAAATTGCTTTTTATTTTCATTTGTCGTGAAATGGATTCGGATTCTTGTCAAAATATTTTGGTGCGTGAGAGCTCTCAAAGAGGATGTATTTTAGGCAAGTGGGTGCTTGGTGCTTCCTTGAAACATGGTCCTAGCAGGGGTCTCAAAGCAGCACAGATCTGGAAATGCTGTTGGGCTTCATTTCAAGCAGCAGCTCCTGAAAATGACAGTTGGCTCGGATGAATTAGGTTCTTATCTTTGCCATTTCTGCTTTTGACCATGCTTTTAAATCACAATTTTAAGAGCTTGTGTCAGAGATTTCATCTCTGGAAGTTTATGAGGGGCCTGGTGCCTTTTATGCAGGCATGATTTTGCGAATGCCCTGCTGCGGAGCACTGTCCCTGGTGCAACCCTGCACAGTAGCATGGTCTGCTGGGTCCCCACGGCCACAGACCATGCAGGAGGAGAACAGCAAACTGGAAAAAGTCAGGGACAGGTTCAAATGAAGGTGAAGAGTACAGTGGTGGTACTGTGAGACCAGCGGGTAGAGAAAGAGACAGGGGTGAAAGGCATGTTGGCATTTGTTGGCAGTGGTGAGACCTTTGGGTGCTGTGTGTCACTCCATCTGTGCACAAGTGCCTGTATATCTCGGTCATACAACTCAGGTGGGTCTGCAGACAGACAGAGACAACCATATGAATACAGGCACACACCTGATGAAACTCATTCCAACTAGCAATCCCATTTCAGAGAAGACTTGAACTGGCATTTTCTTTTCAGTTTCTAGCATGTGAAGCTCCTGAGGGATGCTGGGGTGTGTTGTTGCTGCTCTGCCTCTGTGTGTTGGGTAAAGACTCTTGAAGACTTTCTTTGAAGGCCAGCCCAGGTTTGGGCATCCTGCATAGTCCATTCAGCTCTTCCTGTGCACAGAAGGTGCGCTGGTGTTGACTTTGATTATGTGGTGTGCGTGATAGTGCTGGGAGGATAGGAGAGGTATGGGGAAGGGCCCCTCTTACCCAGTAAAATCTTGTAATTTTCCCCCCTTCCCTCTTGTAAAGTGACAGAAAGGGTTATGAGACCTCTGGAAAGGGCCAAAGAACAGGTCCGCTTGAGATCAAGCCCCAAAGTCTTGCCTGCAGTGGATACAAAGCATCCTGCGTTTCCTCCTTTCACCTCGCGTTTTTGCTCTCCCTACTGTCCTTCCTTCTCATCCAGTCCTTACTGTTTTTTTTTCCCGGTTGTCTCATCGTTATGCTGTGGTACCCAGGCAAAGCACAATCATTTCTGCCAGATGTGGGTGACATGGTGGCAGTGGTGGTTAGCTGCTGCTGTGAGCTCCCACCAGCTCTGAGAGGTCGACAGCCTATCTCACAGCAGCTGTCCTCTCCATCTCCTCACTGCTTGGTTTTTTTTTTCCTGCAATGATCCTCCACTTTCCTGTCTGTAATTACTTTCCTGAGGTTTATTTTCATCTTGGTGCCTGATGTGACCGAAGTATATAAGTCTGTATCTATTGATTTCTGACAGCAGAGCCTGCTTGTTCTCCACTAATATTTCTAGCATCAGCATTCGTCTTCCTTTCAATCTAAAAGATATGTCAGTACCACATCACTAAGGCTACAGTTTTTTCTCCCTGTCAGCAGCATTCTTTCCCCATGATTCATATCCATAAATTGCTATGGGAAAAATTAATCTTTTCATCAAACCCTTAAACATTTTGAGACTCCACAGTTCTTCCAGCCTTTCAGGAGGGAGGCCACAACCAGGGAAGCTATTCCTGGTGATCTCTGGGTTTTTTGGGACCTGCCTTTTTGGTCTGGTGTCAGTGGTCCCATATAATCAAAATCATCAGTTCCTATAATGCATTGACATCTTGCGTCCACATGCGCACACACTTTGTTTTCACCATCCTTGAGGGTAGCCCAGGCTCATCGATAGCATTACTTTTTTTTTTATTTTTTGACACCAGCTCTGGCGTTTCTGGGGTTGTAGCAATGAGCTCTGTCTGTCACTGTCATATATGATGTAGGTTAATAGGTGTCTGTCAGAGCAGCTCCCAGCTGCTTCCACTTCAGCCAGGGTTGTTGTAGGATAAATACAACATACATGCTGTAGAGCCTCGGTGGCAGGATGTGTGTGTCGCTTTTGCCTGTGCAAAACCACTTGTTTGCTGCTGCTGTTCATGGTGATGGTTTCTGTTTACAGTAAGAAAATCACAGTGAGTTTGATGAGGTGTTCTGGAGTTCCTTTATCTGATGGCAGAGAGGGATATGTTGGATATTTTGAGCAGCCTGTGAAGTGCACAGCCAATGGCTGCTGAAACTTATTTTTTCAGTGACATGAAGGATGTTTTTAATTTCCCCATAGGTCCCTTTTCCATCTCAGGAACCAGCTGATGGTGGCATTCGTTCTGCTTCTATCATTTACTTCACGTGTGTTAAATTATGCTGCACCGCGCTTGACCATCAGCGGGATCCTATGATAGTTACAATACTTCACGTACTCCTTCTCTTGAACAAATTCCCATTGAATTGACTGCCTGATTTCCAGGCATCAGTATATCTTTACAAATTTTTCACCTGAGAGCAGTACCACGGTCACTGATCACTGTAAACAATTCTGCTGATTTGCCCTGGTGCTTTCCCAGGGTTCGTGTCCTAACTGGCATACACAAGTTCCTCCCTCCAGCTGATATATCTCTCTTGGGAGATCTCCATTTTGTGCTGGGATTGCTGGATGTACCTATTATTTCAGGGGTATTTCACGTGGTGTTTGATTCCTGCACCCTCAGCAAAGTTCCTGTTTTTATTGATCTTTTACTGCTTTCAGTTGGAGGAGAATATTTGCAGCAAGGAATCTGAGAGCTGTGTAATGACACCTAGTAAAGCAGAACAAATGGACAGCAGTGGGGAACCTTCTGTCTGCCTCTCATTGCCTTCTATCTGCCCTGTGAAGTACCACAGCAGGGCACTGATGAAAGTGACCCACGTAAAGCACTTTGCAATGGATTTTTAGGTCCGAAGGTTTACCAAAGTATGGTGGTGGGCCGGCTCTTTCTGGTAAGAGTCTAATTGTGTCGATGAAGTTGCTGGACTGAATTTGGGGGGAATTATAGTGTTTGGTAGGAAAGGAACAAGTCATATGAAGTTTTCTAAGGGAGATAGTTGGAACTGGCATTTGGAAAGTAGAGATGAAAGGACACTTGCTGTTACGCTCAGGACACTGGAGAAGCACGTGACCGATATACGTGGCTTACATAGTAGTGGAAGAACTGGGTTCGATTGGTGGTGACAGGAGTTAGATACTTGAGATGAAAGTGCCATTTATCAACTGCAAACTGACATCAGAGATCACTTGGAGAGCCCAGTCTGTGGAGAATTACCACAATCTGCGTCAGAGGGTCTCCAGTCCTTATGGTGATCATAAAGGTTTTGTGCTCCTCTGATAACAGCTGGTGTCAGGTGGTCCACAAGTTCTTCAGTGACATGAGGAACCATTTGTTAATGAAATCATCTAGCACTTTTCCTCACTGGGAAATTAATGTTAGAGCAGGAAGGATAATCTCCCTGGCAAACAGTCTGTTTTATAAAGTGCTAGAAATGGACTGGGTAGCTTTTCTTGGCTGCCATGTTTACCTGCTTGCTCTGAATACCCAGCTCTTTAGCATGTGATGTTACAGCAAAGGACTGAGCCAACTAAGTTTATTGTACTCTGGAGACTGTTCGGTGGCTGAACGCTTTCCAAAATGCAGGTTGTGTTTGTCATGATTTCAACCCTAGAACGAGCAGCTTAGAAGGTGAGAGGCACAGCCCAAGGCTTGTGCTTGAATCCGTAGCTACCTGGGTACTGCTCAGAGATGGGTGTCCAAAGTAGAAATGTTTCTTATTTTCCTTTATTCATGTCCTCTGGGGGAGTGCTCCCCTGGGGAGCTACTTCAGAGACTTCACAGAAGGTGGTGGGCTTGGGGTCCCTGTCCTCACTTTCCATCACCATATGAGCACTAACCCCTGTATGGAGCCAGGAGAGAGAGCGAGCTTCAAAAGAAGCCACAGACATTTCTTGTTACCCCTTCTAGTCCCTGCAAAGAGGTCACACCCCCATCCCCATGTGATGGCCGGGGCAATGCCAAGCTTGAGTGGCAGGTTGCAGGGAGCCACTGTGGGTCTTTGGCACAATAAATGTGACTTTAGGCTTTCAGGAGTCACACAGTGTCATTTGTTGAGGAAGGTTGCTCCAGAGGGAGCTCGGGGGTGTCCATTCCTCTGCGTTTGCTCTCTGCAACATGAGGACACAGGGGCAGATTTCATGACAAAGAGGACTGGTTTTTTGAACTAGTGCTGTCTGCAGCTTGTAAACCCCTGGTCACAGGGGCTGGTCCCTGCCCCTGCTCCCATCCAGCTCCTGCCCAGCATGCGTGCAAGGTGTAACACAGCACATCTAAGCATCTACACTGAGCTTCCAGGGTTTGGGGTTTTTGGTTTTTTTTTTTTTTTTTTTTTTTTTTTTTTTTTTTTTTGGTGGGGGATTTGTGCGCTGGGGATAAAGGGTTAACCAGGTGGTTTTCATTGT
>JAAGNO010025247.1:6165-61316 GCA_033439905.1 Ceryle rudis
GGGACTTAGGAGAAAGAGAAGAGTCTACCACCTTTGGAAGAAGGGGCAGGCTACTCAGGAAGAGTATAGGGATTTAGCTAGGTCTTCTGGAAAGAACATTAGAGAGGGGAAAAGCTCAGCTAGAACCCAGCCTGGCCACCGCTGCAAGAGATAACAAAAATTGTTTTTACAAATATATAAACAACAAAAAAAGAACCAGGGAGAATCTCCACCCTTTATTGGATGCGAGGTGGAACATTGTTACCAAGGATGAGGAAAAGGGTGAAGTACTTAATGCCTTCTTTGCCTCAGTCTTTAATAGTCAGGCCAGTTATCCTCATGGTTTTCAGTCCCCTGAGCTGAAAGATAGGGATGGAAATCCGAATAATCCCCTCACAATGCAGGAAATAGTAGTGAAAGACCTGCTAAGCCAACTGGAGAGCCATAAGTCTATGGGGCCAGATGGGATCCACCCAAGGGTGCTGAGGGAGCTGGCGGAGGAACTTGTCAAGCTTCTCTCCATCATTTATCAGCAATCCTGGTCAACTAGGGAAGTCCCAGATGACTGGAGACTTTCCAACATGACACCCATCTACAAGAAGGGCAGGAAGGAGGATCTGGGGAACTACAAGCCTGTCAGCCTGACCTTGGAGGTGATCATGCACCTGTACTCGGCACTTGTGAGACCTCACCTTGAGTACTGTGTCCAGTTTTGGGAACCACAGTACAAGAAGGACATTGAGGTGCTGGAGTGGGTCCAGAGAAGGTCAACAAAGCTGATGAGGGGTCTGGAAAGCATGCCTCATGAGGAGAAGCAGAGGGAACTGGGGTTGTTTAGTCTAGAGAAGAGAAGACTAAGAGACCTTAATTCTCTCTACAACTGCCTAAAAAGGAGGTTGTAGCGAGGCTGGTGTTCGTCTCTTCTCCCAAATTACTAATGATAAAATGAGAGGAAATGGCCTCAAGTTGTGTCAGGGGAGATTTAGATTGGATACTAGGAAGAAATTCTTCACTGAGAGAGTGGTTGGGCACTGGAACAGACTGGCCAGGGAGGTAGTGGAGTCATCATCCCTGGAAGTGTTTAAAAAATAAGTAGACGTAGCACTTGAGGCTATGGTCTAATGGATAGATAGATGTTAGGATGAAGGTGGTACTTGATGATGCTAGAGGTCCTTTCCAACCCTAATGATTCTATGATTCTATGACAGTAAATACTCCATTTGTGCTTATTGAAATTGCTAATTTGTCCATTTGGCTTTCAACTGCTGAAGCCAAAACAGACTCCTTTATGAGCCATAGGAGCACCGTTTCAAGCTCAGGTCTGTACATTATTCAAGGGGTGCTATATTACAACAATTGTCTGGCCTGAAATATTGCCCCTTGCTTTTGAAACACTGTTCAGTTTTTCTACTATGAATAGTTTTCCTTATCAAAGCAGATTTCTGTGGGGTTTTGTTGCTTTGGTTTTTGTCTGTTTGGGCTTTTTTTGTTTGTTTTTTTCCTTTTGTTTGTTTGGTTGGTTTGTGCATGTGTGTGTGGTTTTGTTTGTTTGTTTGTTTTTTTCTTTCTGGGAAACTTTATTTATTTAAGGAACCATTCTAAAACAGTACAGGTCCTAGTATTAGATTTTTTGGTGACAAATGCGCTTCAAGAAAGAGAGAATGAAAATAGGGAATTTGTTAAACTCTCATATTGTTCACTAGAGAGGAAGTACCTAGTGACTAATTAGAACAATAAACCAGCAGTGTATGAGATAATGTACAATTTCTTTAGAGTGGTACTTTTAAGATGTACTTCCCTATTCTTTATGTGAAAAATTCTCCCACGCGTCTTCAAATCTTGTGGGTGTTCAGTGCATGAGTAAAATTGACAAAGGCCAAATGAAATTAAATTAGTTAAAATAGAAGAGTTTGGATGATTTTTTTTTTCTCCTTCTTTCTAACATATGCTTATATTCAAAATAATAAGACCAATGAGATTAATCAGTAAATGATGTTTCTCTGGACTTGTTATGGTCTGAAAATGTGATTTGCACAAGCTTTTATGACAGTTTCATTCTATCAGTGAAAAAGTAAGATACAATTGCATGGACAAAACAAAAGGAGAAAAATATGCTATAATATGGATTTTTCTAACGCATTCTTCAAGCACTGAAAATTAGAATCCCTCAGTCCCACTGGGGCAGAGCAGTCATGGCTGATAGCTGTATGAGTGAGGCTGTGCCAGACAGAAAGTTTTTGCTGTGTCTCACACATAAGATTTGACATAAATTTTAATTTCAGTAAAGAAGACAACCCAAAAATATCTGGCTAAATATCTGGTAATATATTGTGGAAAACAAAGTCTCATCATGTGTACACTGCTATTCTGAGTCCAAGTGAATCCAAGTATTCAATATATTAAATTCAAAGTAGTATAATAAGAAATCAGTTATTTTACAAAAACATACTATGATCCATGTTTTTCTGCTTTCATTTCTTTTACAAACATACTGTAGCTACCACTACTACAAAGCTGACAAACTAGCAGACAAAGATCTTGCAATTAAATTAAAAATTTTGTTTTCCAAAAAGTGTGTAAAGTCTATAAATAAATATGTAGTTACTTGAATCTTTATTTATTTTTACTTCCTTTTTTTTTTTTTTTTTATGAAGAAATGTTCAGAGTTCACTTGAAATAAAGCACGTATTGAAGTGCACCAGTTATGTGATGTTCAGCAGAGGTAATTAATAAAGTGAATTACCTCCAGGAAAGTATGGGGATGAGATTGAGAACCTTGATAGACAGACAGCAGTCAGAGAAAACCCTACTGTGCTAGCATTGTATATTTATAACAGGTTGTTTAAACATTTCAATCCCTTCTCCATCCATTTCTAGTCAAAATATATAATTACTCCTAGCAGATTTACACAAGTAATCATTTGGCAGATGATAAAATAGATCATTGTAGACACCAATTTTAATTCTCATAATGCAGAGTCCTTTCCAAAATGTAAATATTTAATCCCATCATATATGCATTAAAACTTCTAGAACAGAGCACAGATTACATGTGCAGGATAAAGAACTCTGCCTAGGAGTGAATTGACTGGAAAGGTATATGTAGTCATTGAAAATAATGCTCAGACGTGAGCTTTTATTTTGTTTTTGCACCTATTGTCCTAAATATGTGACAAAAGATGGGAACATGAAGTAGGATGGCTCAGCAAAGGCAGGACAAGGTTCTGTGGTGGAAACCTTGAGCAACATGCACTCAGGCTAGGAAAAATGACTCATGACTATTATATTTGGAGTCATTTACTTAAGGTTTTGATGAATGGTTCATATAAATTGAGTAAAATTATCTTTGTAAAATACATGCTACACCTCAAATAGAATTTACATTCTAGTACTGAAAGCACATATTTCATAGTACACATTATGCAGGTGGTTAGACTACAGGATTTTAGTATGATCCCTTCTGATGTTTAAAAAGAATAAAATCTGTCACAATGGAACAACAGTTTTTATTCCTCAAAAAGCATTTTATTAGGAAACTGATCCCTTCCTGAGAATAAATACTTGTATCTGTGAAATGTAGCAAGGACCTTTGACAGGCCTGAAAAAAGTGACATGCATAATGTTATGAAATGGTTGTTCTTTTACTGTCTTTGTGAAACGAGTGTTTATGTGTGACCAGTAGCCTAATTATTCATTCTTTCTCATTCATTCTTCATTGCTCTTTCATTCAGTCCTCTTTCTAATAGTGTGGTGAATGAGGACATGATGCGTGTATGATAGCATGTAACTGTCCAGTCATACAAGATGAAAAAAGAAAAGAAAATTATATAAAGCAAAAAGAAAAGGTTCCAAATAATTCCAGGAAATAGAATATATTTCCATACATCATTTGAAAACCTGCAGGAGTTCTAAAGCAAATCCTTGCAAGTATTTACAAGATCCTTAATTATCTCATGTTGTGTTACTCACGATCTGTACATAATTCATATTATACATGAAAAGATGAAATTGCATAGGTGATTTTAACAAGATTCTTCACTGAGAATGCACAGGCAGCCAAGGTAGCCTATGGATTTTTGAAACAGAAGATACTGATTGAATATGATTGATTCATTGTGAATTTATCTGAAAATGTACTTTTTTTCTTATGCATGTGACAGTATGTGTGAGGGACAAAAATAATGTGAAATCAATTAATAAAACTTATGTATGCAAGTAAATTCATCTTTTGAGATTGGATTGTGGAAAACAATGCAGATTATGAATCATGTCACAATCACATCACATTTAAAGCTCTGAAAATAAGAAAGGGAGCTTATAAAGAGAGAGAGCTTATAAGATCATGTTGTCCATAGGTATTTTATTTTTGCCAGAGTAGCAGTGAAATTCAAAGCAATGGAATGTGCAGGCAACAAAGGGCTTTACGCATTGATTAAATGTCTTGGCTTTGGTCTAGTATTTAATCAACTGTCAGAACAATTTATTGCCTAGCATACCCAAGCAACATGAATATTATCCTTTCATCTTACTAGTACACATGAAATAAATGCTAAAATTTCTGCAGTTGGCAAGCTAAAAATCTGCAGGGTTTTAGTATGTACATTCATTGTCTGTATATACATATATTTTTCTGTGTACATAGTAAAGATTATGCTGTCATGATGCATTAATAAAGAAAACAACTCTCCTTAAGAGCACTACTACTGTTATCATATTTCTCATTAGCAAAGCTCAAGGATTTTAGTTGAAAAGTTAAATTCAAATATTATTAATATGACTTCAAAAAAATCACAGTATGCACTATATAACTAACACTGGCCTTGAAGAGCCCTTTAAACATTATGTTCATGATTCGCTTACAAGGTCAGAATGATAAGCTTTCTGACTCATTTCCCATTACATTTTTAAAAACTGTTATCAGTTGCATCTTTTAGTTGAAATGGATTCTTCTGACATGGGAATTAATGAATTAATTGTGATGACAAAAGAAGGGGCACCCATCCAAGTCTTGAGGTATCAGCA
Source organism: Ceryle rudis (assembly GCA_033439905.1). Taxonomy (NCBI): domain Eukaryota; kingdom Metazoa; phylum Chordata; class Aves; order Coraciiformes; family Cerylidae; genus Ceryle; species Ceryle rudis. The sequence goes on from JAAGNO010025247.1 coordinate 11,167, forward strand.
ACACAAGTTAGACAAAAATTAAGTAAAATAGCAGTTTATCCTTGCTCGTCCAGAATAACAGAACTTCTTCAAATGTACCAAAGTACCCCAAAAAAGGTATAAAGCATATATTAGTGTATGCAATATGCTAAGAACAAGCAATTGTTAGACTTTATTTCTCTTGCAGTTACAATTATAAACTGAGCCATATGCAATGAGAAGATCCTAATCCACTATAATGAAACCCTGTGTTAGCTGACACATTATATCAAATGGAGACCTGACAGTCTTGATCTTAAAAGCATAGGAAATAAAAAATGAGATATATAATGCTTAACATTAAGAGCAAAAGTACACTGACTTCTACACGATCAGAGAGCTGGTGGAGGAGTGTTAATAGAGGCCATGTTTCCTAAATCCTGATGCAGCCTGATATCCCATATATAATTGTATTTGTACTAGAAAAGAAAGCAGAAATAGAAATTCTTGTTCTATTAACATAGGGTAGATGTTCTGGAGGCTCCTAAGAACATGTCTAGCAATGCAGGCTTCAATGTATGTTTTTCCTACATCTGGTTAGACATCAGTTTAGGTTAGATCACAGACTAATGAAATTGTAGAATCACAGAATAGCTGAAGCTGAAGGAAGGTCTGGAGGTCATCTGGTCCAACTCACTTGCTCAAGAGCTAGTTGCCCAAGAACATATCCAGATAGCTTATGAATATCTCCAAGAACAGAGAATCCACTACTTCCTTGGACAACCTGTAACAGGGTTCAGACACCCTTAGAGTAAAAAAATTTTTTCCTGATGTTCAGACAGAACCTCCTGTGTTTCAGTTTGTGTCCATTGTCTCTTTTCTGGTGAATGGGCATCACTGAAATAAACCCAACTCTGTCCTCTTCGTACCCTCCCTTCAGGTATTTGTATACATCAGTGAGATCCCCATATCCTTGTCCAATCAAAATCTTCCTAGGAGTAACTTGTACCCATTACACCTCATCTTTTCCATGTGACTCCTTTTAAAAAGGGAGTCTCCATCTTCTTTGTGGTCACCCTTTAAACAGTGGAACATGGTGATAAGGTGTGTTCCCTAAGCCTTCTTTTCTCAAGGATGAACAAACTCAGTTCTCTCAGCCTTTCCTCATATGCAGCTTCCTGATCCTCTGATCATCTTTGTGACCCTTCTCTGGACCCTCTCCAGCCTGTCCGCATCTTTTTTGTGTACCGAGGACCAAAACTGAACACAGTATTCTAAGTGTGGCCTGACAAGTGCTAAGTAGAGTTCTTGAACTAGATAACATAGACCTGATACAAATCCAATTATTATTATGAGGGTGTGGGTAGTTTTATTTCTTTTGGGGTAGTTTTTTTTGTTGTTATCGTTTTAAAGAAAATGTTGTTAGATTACTGTGACTAAGTGTTCCCTAAATAAAACAAATATGTGGTTGCCTCTCCTTCCTTTTCTGCCAAATGGAGAGTTAAAATGGAAACTACAGATTTAAAGAGAAAATTTATATTTCCTGTCACATTCTAGAACAATACCATAGTTAAGGACAGGGTTCCTACCTTAAAAGAAAGGGAAGAGGTGCCACAGGGTTAAGTGCATGGAAATTGCTTGCTCGGGCCAACACAAGTTTTGCCTAGAATAAAAGGGTGTTTGTTTCATTTGGTTAGAGGCTTTCACTGAATGAAGGTATTCTTGCAGAAAACCTGTTAGTTAACCAGAATAACTAAAAGCTTATCATCCTTCTCCTAATATCTGTCTGTTATTTTAGCCTGCAGTTTCCCAGTATTTTCTTAAGGCACTCTGCTCCACACAGTTGTTAAATAAAGGGTCTCCATTCTGTTCATCTTTCCCTCTATCTTGAAAGCTAAACTATACCAAAGCATGAAGTAAACAGCATCCTATCAATTGACAAGACCTTCCAGTGCAAGTACTTCTATTTGGTTTTTTATAGTTAACTATAAAGTTTCAAACTCTTCTCTGTAGGTAGTGAAAATCACTAAAGAAACACATGGGATTTTTGGAAAACGAAACAGAGCAAGCAGGTTGAGGGAGGTTCTCCTCTACTCTGCCCTGTTGAGGCCACATCTGGAGTACTGAGTGTAGTTCTGGGTTCCCCAATTCAAGAAACACAGGGAACTACTGGAGACAGTACAGCAAAGGGCTACAAAGATGATGAGGGGACTAGAGGATGTCTCTAATGAGGAAAGGCTGAGGGGGTTGGGTCTTTTTAGTCTGGAGAAGAGAAGCCTGAGGGGGGATCTTATCAATGGTTATAAATACTTAAAGTGTGGTTGTCAAGAGGATGGGGCCAGTCTTTTTTCAGTGGTGCCCTGTGACAGGGCAAGAGGTAATAGGCACAAACTTGAACACAGGAAGTTCCATCTAAACATGAGGAGAAACTTCTTTACTTTGAGGGTGGCAGAGCACTAGCATGGACTTCCCAGAGAGGTAGGGGAGTCTCCTTTGGAGATATTCAAAACCCACTTCTATGCAGTCCTGTGCAGCCCACTCTGGGTGAACCTCCTCTGGCAGGAGTGTTGGACTAGATCATCAGAGGTCCCTTCCAACACCTACCATTCTTTGATATTTTAAAGGCTTGATTATATGTTTCACAATCATAAAATTCTGGTGAAATAATGATCATACACTACTCATTTTGCTTGTGCATCATCAGTGTCTGATTTCAAGTCTGTAACATCTAGTCTGATTTTGCCTCTCTAGTCTTTGTTCTGCCTTTCCCAATAAGGACTTTAATTACCTTATTATAAAGCTTTTTTGAAGGTGTTTCAAAAGTAGAAACTATGAAAAAAGAGAAATGTTGTGTTCATGGAACACCAATATATTTCAGTATTAGTTTAGACAATATTTGAGTGGTTCAAGAAAACTAATCACTAACTAATACAGTAACCAAAGGGAGTGCAAATGGGGAGGAGAAAGAATTTTTGAAATTTTTTCTTTCCAATATATAAAGCCATGACACTATCAGTCTAAGTGATACTTCCTAACTGTATGATATTACAGCATCTATTTCTTTAACAGAAGAATTTTAGAGGATTAATCACTCAAAAGGTTACAATTTCTAAAACTGTAGAAACTGTTTAATAGTGTAAATGAGTTAAAAGCATATTTCAATAACAAATTATTAATGTTTCTTTACACATGTGGGTTCTTTGACAATTTGGAAACAATTGAACTTCTGTCAGTTGCCCATCCTTGTGTGCACCAATTTCACCCTAAAATATCATTATAATAAGTCTTAAAATATATTCTAAAATAAAGTAGAAAAGACAGAAAAATAGAATTATTTTGGGGGAGTCTTTATTATTTATGCTTACAAGTAAATATTAAAAATTGCGATTAAGGAAGTTTCAGCTGATAAAACATTGTAAATCAGGAAAATATACAGAAACTGCATATATTATATTCATGAGATTTTTTTTTTTTTCTGATTACTGAATTTTAAGCCTTATATTCTCTCTTTGAATTTAAAGGGACCTGAATAAATTGCTTTCTTTTCTACCTGTCTTCCATCTGTCATCTTCCTATTCTTTTTTCCTGCCAAATATCTAAATGGCAAACGGTTATTTTAAATAGAGATTTCCACCAGAGCTACGAGGTAGCATATTTCAAACTTCCACATATCCATTAAATATAAACATAAAGTATGACTTTTAAAACTTTACTTTGAAAACAGAGAATGTTCAGTTTCTTTCATGATGTCTCTGGTTCAAAATAACTCCAGAGAAATACGTTGGTGAACCAGCTGTAGAGAGAGACCATCTTTAAAATGAGAAAGCATAACTCTTAAAATATGTTCTCTTAATGACGCTATGACCAAAATCTAAATTAATGTTTCTAACAACTGTAGTACTAGGCCTGAAACAAAACCAAAACTGTTGGTACATTTTAAGTCTGAAAAGTTACAGTGTAAACCAGTTTGGGTTTTCTTTTTAGTCACATACAATAACTCTTTTGATCCTTACCTGGTTCTATATCATGTTAAGTTTTAATTCCATACATCACTTTTGAGTTAGTGTTGTCTAAGGATTATAAAAGCAGAACTATGATCTATACTGTAAACATTTTTTTTGAGTAGATGTCCTGGTTAGTGTTGTCAAAGGATTATAAAAGCAGAACTATATCTATATTGTAAACATATTTTTTGAGTAGATGTCCTGGTTTCTGGGGTAAAATCATAGAATCAATGTTTTTATTCAGGAAAGCTGCATTTTTGACAAGACTGCAGCACATGAGACAGTGAGAACAAAGTTGATAAGATACTTTTTGCAGATCCCCACCATGCTCAAGGTCTTTAGCAGTTTTGAAGTAGCCAGGTACTAAAGCTAGGAGGAGCAAAAGCCATGACAACTGACTCAAGCTGTCCAACAGAACTATTCTATTCTAGCTTTAGCACCTGGCTACTTCAAAACTGCTAAAGATCTTGATAAACATAATGTTAACTATAAATTAGAAAGTTTACTGAGGATGGTCTCTTCTTCTCAATGGTTGCCATCCCTGAAGGGTCTCACCCCTTATTCTGCTCATAAAGCCTACCTTTCTGTTTTCTGTGTCATGCCTTCACTGGAGCTGTGGTGCTCGCAGTGTTTGACATCTAATATTCACTGCTGTGAGTGGAGAGATCGTGACCACTGTATGGACCGAGTATAACTTTTTGTACTTTATAATAGTGTTAGTATTAATTTAGATTTTTTATTATTATATTATTACATTTGTTTCCATTTCAACCCACAGATGTGCTTTTCTTTCCTCAATTCCCTTTCTCGGGGTGGGTGACAGAGTGTATGTGGTCACTGGGTGATACAACTGACTAAACTAAGATAGTAGGCCAAATTTCAGTAATTGTCAAGAACTGATAATTAAAAACAGAGGGAAATTTAATAATGGTTTGTTATTTTTTTTTTTCATGAAAGTACAAGTTCAGATAAAGGATTTTGCTACAGAAAATGTCTCAAGGGATGAGAATCAGGGTGAGAGATTGTATGAGGAATGCTTTACACAAAATTAGTACTTCCTTCAGTTTCTTAGCCCAAAAGGAAACATATTAGTGTATGCTATATTTTTACCTTAAAGAAATTTTTTTTTCCATGGGAAAAAAAAGTTGTAATTAAATACTGACAATATCTTTCATATGTATATATGCGTTTATATATGTGTGTGTAGCTTTATATATGTATACTAAAGTATATACACATATGTGTGTCTGGAAACATAAACTAGGTAGTGGCAGACTTTGATTTCTGCTTTTTTATTATTTTATTCCTTGCCTCTTGAGCATAGTCTTGTATTCATCAGTGCACTATTGATTTGCAACAAGTAAAAAGTAGATGCTATTATGTCAAAATATAACTGCAATTATAACTTTTTAATGTTTCAGTGTTACAACTAGGTCTCTAAGGAATAGCATTACTTAATGATTCAGCACTAGTTCCAAGAATTGTTGCAACCAAAGTAGGAAAGTCCAAAAGAATTTTATATGTATTTGCTTTATTATGGAATGCTGTTAATGGATTTTTGAAACTTTTTTATACATTTTTTACATGACATCTAGTCATTATGTACAGAAGTATGCAAGTTCAAGTGTCTTTGGGGTAGTTGGATAATTGTTCAAACAAAGTCAGAATTTTCTTTTTCTTAAAAAAGAAATAAACCCCATAGCTTTCAATAAGTGTTGAGTAGTGTAGCTATAGGTGTATGATAGACTAATAATATAGACATAGCATGAACATTACTCATCAAAAATACTGGCAGAATAGTCTATGGGTTTCTGTTGTACTTGAAATAAATGAGATGGTCAAATACTTGTAAATTTGTCTGTTATTAAACTTCATTTAGAGTAGGGGTTTGGATTTGATGGTCTCTGAAGGGTGACATAAATTATGATTACATTAATCCTTTGATAGTTATAGTGAATATTTCTCCTTTTCTATTTTTCAATAAGATGATGTTCACCGTAAGTTGGCAAAGAATTTTTCCTTTTTTTTTCCTCTAGTTTCCCCAAAATTAAACTATTTCAGGTTCTACCTACTCCTAAATACTCTTAAAGGATTGTGTCTGACTGTAAATAATGCAGTGCTGTAGGGTTGATGTAGAGCCAAGCAACTGATGCTGTGGATCAGATATTTGCATTACATGCACTCCTTGTGTTTTATATTAGTTAGATGCTGTCTGGCACCCTAGATTGAACTTCTGTTGATGTTGGTCGGAGCACATTAAGTATGATCTTGGAGCAATCTTTCAATTTTCTTTTCTATGAAAGAGCCTGGTTTGTACCCTGAGACTGCAATAGACATTATCAAGAAGTTATCTCTGAAAGTGCACTCTTGATCCAAATTAAAATGCTAATGTAGGTGTGCTGCTTTTCTCCCTCTATCATCTCTGTGACTCCTTTTCCTCATGTTGATGCTAGCTGTGTCACCCATTTTAAAGGCTTTTGAAATACTGATTGTTGTCTCGATGACACCACCACCTACTTTTCTTCTAAATAGCATACCATTTCTGCTTCTCTGACTTTTTAGCATGTTCTGTCCATCATGTTTCCTGTTAACTGAGGCACCAGTTCTGTCCTAGAGTGCCTGTTTTCCTGTGCCTGGGCATCGGAACACACTCATTCAAAATCTACCCCCTCACTCCAAAACGCTGTAAAAACTCATGTCTCTAGTAGTGCATAATGTAATGTGTAGCTTAATCATGGATACTTAAGTTCAGAACTAGGTTTACTTAACAGTTTAAGATATGATTTCATGATAGGAACATGATATTCAAGAGTGAAAATATGACAATTTGAATTGTGTGCCACTGTAAAAGGTACATCTTTTCTTTATTATTTATTGCTGCAGCTGAGATTGCAGCTGTACATAAGATCATTTTCTGTAACACCTTTTCCCAGAATAATTCAAGCTGAAATTAATTCAGCAATGGGTTTGAGAAACTCAAGTTATTCTTTGAACATGTGTTTTTTCACATTGCTTACAATGTTGGATATAGCTTTCAGAGGAGCAGTCAGTTTATGTAATGAGTTCAGTAAGAATTTGTTTTGTCCTGTGGCAAAAAGAAGAGCTTTTAGTTAAGCTCTACTCCTTCATTTATTACTCGTTTAACTTGCTAGTATGTTTTAAAATAAGTCAGTTTGTTAAGAAGGGAGAACTCTAAAGTATTTACCTTTTCTTTTATTCTCATTTTCACATTAATGTATTTTCTTCCATTTTACTTAATGATTATTCTTTTGTAATACAAGTAACTCAAATAATCTTCTGCTGTGGCACCTGACATAGTTTTCCACTGATAGTTTTAATGATTATTTTTTTTTGCTTTGTATTTTTGCCACATTGGAGGAAACAGAGGTTTATAGCTGTGATAGTCCTGAGCTGTAATTCTCACTGATCCTACATCTGGGTGATTGCAGACAAGCCACTTGACCTTAATATGAGTCAATTAACCCAACAGCAAAATTGGGTAAACATCAAAATCTCATTGAAAAGCAGCTGCTGCATCTAAATTGAATTGTCTAAAATTGCATTGTGACAGAACTGCCATTGGGTCTCTGAAGACCTGAATTTTATTTGTTTTCCAGTCATAATGCTACATGAAAACATTGCTAAAATGCATGCAAATAATGGTTCCTCTATAGTTTTGCAATGACATTGCCTGGATAATCAAAGGAGGCATTTAGAGCAAATTTTTAAAGTGACTATGATAAATTCTTACATTTTTAAGATTTTGTCATAACCATTTACTTGTGTATTTGCTTGTAATGGACGTGTTTTTCTAATTTGCATCTCATAGCAGCAATTTCATCTTTAATTGATCATCATTTAATTGATCAATTTAATTGATTCATCTTGAGGGCAATCTAGGAAACATGAAGACTAAAAGAAGTTTTATGAGTTTTTTAAAAATTAATGTTTCAATCTTAGGAAATATTCCATGACAGTTACTGGCTTTTTTTTTCCCTTGATTTGAACATGCTTCTTTTTCAGTTTGCAATTTCTACTCCTTTGAGTATTTTTCTTCCGCAAGATGAGACGTTCTTCACTTGAGCTGTGCCACAAAACTTAGAATAAAAGGCTGTAGCTAAAGTATGTATTTTTTTCGAGTAATGGTGGACCACACACTTCTGAAGTCATAGATGGCCTAAGTGTTTCTCTCCTGGCACAAACAGTAATAATGTTTTGACAGGACCTGAGTTAACATCTTAATGAAAATTTTTTCATCATAATGAACTTCAAAATCAGAAATATTTTTTTGTTTGTTTGTTATCTTGGGGTTTTTTTGGTGTTTTTGTTGGTTGGTTGGTTGGGTTTTTTTGGGGGGTTGTGTTTTGTTTTGTTTTTTTTTTCTTAATATGTATTCAAGCTTATCTTTTTCATGTAGTCCTGTTATAGGAGTGTAATTTAGAATTTTGGCTGCTACGTCCCACAGTATACTAAATATCCTGTACTACTCTGGGATCTTTCTGGAACAGTCACGTGGAAAACAATCACTGTTAATACTGATCACTCGAGTATTCTTCTCTGCCACTAAAAAAAGATCCTTAACTTACTAAATAAGCAAGCCAAACCTCAAGACAACTTTAAGTTGGGACTTGTCACTCAGGGCACCTTACTCAGACACAACTGCTAATAGTAAAACATACATAGTATATTTTTTATCATTATGAAATTAGTAGTGCTCAGTGAAGTCAAACTATCCAGTGGCCTTGATCTAAGCCTGGAATCCAGGCTTTGGCAACAAAAGTTCAGGAATATACTGTCCTGTGTCTGGCACTGCAGATTTAATTCTTTAGGTCATCTGATGAAATAGGGATATCTCTCTACAAAATGGTAAAAAAATTAGCCTTACTTTGGCATGAATTAATTTCTTATATGAAGCTAATTATGTAGAGACAAAAATATATAGTAGTTCCAAAAGGACACATGGTATAGAAAATTGGTAGAGCTGGGAATCCATGCTCTTTAAGGACAATATTTGTAAGCTTTTGCTTTTGATTATCTTTCTCTCTTGTGTGATGGAAATTATTGTAAAGAGCTATGGAATTATCCAGAATCTTACTCTTGTGAACTGAAAAGTGTGTGCAAGGGTGGGTAAGGATGAATATTTCCTTGGGTGGTTATATCAAAGATGGAGTAGGAAATTTAGTTCATTCCTCAACAGCTAAAAGACTGACTTAGGACCTGCAGTTGAGATGATGGTGCTTAAAAAAGATTTAGTTGGTAGTGATCTATCTATCTATCTATCTATCTATCTATCTATCTATCCATCCATCCTTTCTCTTCCTCCCTATCCATAACAGAGGTCAGAAAACTAAGAATGAATGAGAAGAGTGTGAAGAGTTGCTTCATTTCCCATATGAGTTTCAGAATGTTTCTTTTTTTCTCGTCTTGCAAATGAACCTGGCCAGAAGAAGCCATGGAGCATCCATTTGCCAGGTTTTCCCACCACAGATGAAGGCTGTGGGCACAGAATACTCTGACAAGTGCCCCACCCTTTGGTATGTGGGGACTTCCTTGAATTTCCCATTCTCCCTATGTCCAAGATTTTCTGTGGAAGAACATCCCACACATACGGAGCATCTGTCTGAGGCCCTCAAAGCTTCCAGACTACCTTAGCTAGTGGTGTGACACAACTTGGTCAGATTCCAAATGGCCCTTTGGAAACCCTTCTGCATGCTTGTGTGTGATAGTTTCTTTTTTCTCACTCCTGGGTCCTGCCCCCTCATCAAAGAGGTCAAGCAGCTTCTGCCTGGGAATATCATGACTTCAGTAATGGCCTAAATAGCTCAGGAGTATAAATAATGAATAGAAACCCCTATTGGAGCAGTAGCTGTAAACTCATGAATTTCCTCACTCATGCCTGTTGTGCAGGAAGAAGACAACCCTGGTACACACATTGAGTATTGGTATATAGTACCCTGCTTTGTATTTCCTTCCTGTTTTCTCTGGGATCTCTTGTTCAGTTGCTGGCTGTGCTTTTCTCCTCCTCTTTTTTTTTATTTACTTTTCCTTTCCCTTTGAAAGCCTACCACCTCTTGCACCTCCTTCTTCCCTTAAAAAGCTGGCCCACACTAGGACAAAAAGGAAGAAGACTGGGGCACAGGTGGGGCAGGAATGGGGAGAGCCCACAGTCTCACTTCTCATGTCACATCCTTGGGCACCCCTAATATTTAATTATTCACCTTTATCTTTTTTTTTTTCTTGGTTTTTTTTCATATTTTACCTCCCACAATGATTTGATTTCCCCAAGCTGCTTTCCATTCATTGTTTGAGAAATGAGGGGAGATAATACAGTGTTTCTGTATACAGCTTGGTTCCTGTTCCTAACTGGGAAAATCAATAGGAGCTGCAGTCACCAGTGTATGCTTAGGGAAGAATAATGACCAGAGAAAGAGTTTTCATGGAGCACAATACACCAGCACACAGTTTGATGTATACAGTGAGCATAGATTTCTGCAAAAGTAGGCAACAGCCCAGTTAGATTTTTTCTAGTGATGATGATATTCTGTTGTTTTGTAGGATAACTTTCAGGGTTTTAATTGATGCAAGCTGTTACTTTCTACTATCCTAATGGAAAGGTCAACCATGTAGGTTTTGTAATTATTATTATTCATGAAAAATAAACAAAGTATGTAATAGACAAAAAACATTCATATGCTAGTGATTTTGTTGCTTAGTTTTCAAGGCAGTCTGATACAATATATTACCAAAGTTTTATTTGTAAACGATTAATAATAAGGAACATCTTCTCTCTATTCAGCCATATTTAAAAACTTTAATTAGTAAAAAAAAAAAAAAATGTTAAAAGAGTGCTTAGAACTGCAATTTGTATTTAGGAGTTGAAGAATCCTGAATTGTTAATGTATTAAACACTGTAATAAAACTGTCTCACACATTCTTACCACAATTTTGTTTGGTAGTGCATTGAATAATACCGTCCGCACTAGTTTTCATTGGTAATAGTAATTTGTACTATACACTACCTTGTATATAAGGATCTGCAAGTCTTTCACAGTAAGTCTTCACTCGTGCATGAAGTAGATTAGCTGGGTTAAAATAGAGGCATATGATAACATCTACTTATTTTCCTAGAGAAAAATAACTGAAAAGTGAATCTACAGTTTTAAATACCATGAAACTTCAAAGTACAGTGCCTTTGATGATCTTTTTATGATTCTTCCTGATAAACACAGATGAATGAAGAAACATTAAGTGACATTTTTTCTGTAAACATCACACATTTTCATGAACAAGATTTATTAGAATTTTATTCTCTAATTTAAATTTTTAAGTATTTGTATTTGCAAAAAATGGAAAATAAAATTAATATTATGAGAAAAAAAAAAAATAAACAAAACCAAAACAAATAATACCAAGAGATACAAATCCCTTTTATAAAATATCCAAATTCTCTGTTCTGATGACTGCAATGTTCTTGTCCCCATTAAATTACAATGAAATAGTACTTGCATTCACTGTATTCTTATTTGAGGTCTACATTTTGTGAATGAGTTTCACTTAATGAAATTTTACTGATTCTGATGTCCCGCCTTCTGAACTTTGTGTCTTCTCTCCAATCAGATCTTCTTTATTTTTAGTTCATTTACAGCTTTTATTTACAAAATTTAAAGAGTTTCTTGCACTCTATGGGATTGTCTCCTTTGTACTTGGAACTGATGAGGCCACACTTAAAATACTGTGTTCAGTTTTGGGCCCCTCACTAAGCAAAAGACATTGAGGTGCTGGAGTGCATCCAAAGAAGGGCAATGCAGCTTGTGAAGAGTCTAGAGCACAAGTCTTATGAGGAGCAGCTGAGAGAACTGGTGGTGTTTAGCCTGGAGAAAAGGAGGATAAGCACTTTGTTTAACTGTGTGGTTTTCCTTCCTCTCAAAGATCATGTGCTGAGAGTAACTTTTAAGACACGACTATAAATCATAAAAAGATATAATTTTTCAGGCTAAAGTCCAGATCTTCAAAATACCTTTATGTATCCAATAATCTGGTTAATTATACTTCACAAAAATAGAACTCTTTTCTAGAAAAGCTTTCACTGCGGAGAGAGAAATTACCTGTCAGTGGGTCACTTTTGTCAAGACATCTGCTATGTGCAGACTTTGCATACAGTATATGCACAAGCTAACTGTACAGAAAAGTTCAACGGTTATTTCCTGACCAATGCATACAGCAGACAACTGGCAGTAATGTGCTAAGCTTTAATATATCTGCACCATGTGTGAGGCCCCACGATGCATGTGAGATGCTGACGTTGTTACAGCCTTCAGTTAGGGAAAAGTTGGCCTCTGTTGCTCCTTAAGGTGGATTGACCCTTAGGCATGCTGAGTTGTTAATTTCCTTGGTTTTCTATCTTTTGGTGTTTTGTTTTTTAAAATATTACAACTTTCATGGTAGCTTGTTTCCTCTGGAAATCTTTAGCTATTATTTTCTCAACAATTACCATTATTTTTCCAACCTTGCATGGCTTTAGATTATATATACTCTCACATCTTAAAACAGTTCTCTCAGCAGAAATAAGACAAAGGCTCAAAGCTGCACTGCTTGTGTTTCGCTATGGATTATAGACAGATGAATCTCTAGTCTGAGGATGTCAGGGAGCTCCAAACAAAACATAAAATTCTGACTGTGCTAGTGAAGTACTGTTTAAGTTTATTCATATACCTAATTTTCCCTGTAAGGGATTCAGATGCCAATGAGGAATATTCATAGCTAGGAAAAGAATAGGAACTAGGAACTGTCTTTGAGAATTCCTAGTACATCATTCTTCCTTTGTAACTGAGTTACTTTATTCAGATACCTTCTCTTAAACTCTTCTACCATAAGACATGTAATGTAATGTAATGTAATGTCAAGTAATTTGAATTAAACAAATCCAAACCTAGCAAATATAAAGCTGTGATTTCTGTTTCAAATAAACTGTCAGTATTTTAATGGTTTTGTTCTGGAAGAAAATGGAGATATATTTTTCAAAAATTTGCTCTGAAATGGGAAAAAAAACCAAACCAAACCAAAACCAAACAAATCAGAAAACAAACAAACAAATTAAAATAAATAAAAAAATAAATAACAATAATAATAATGAAAAAAAACCAAAAACAACAAACCAACCGAAACAAAGCAAGAAAAGTTTGTAATAAGAAGCTGTGTCTGAATTTTCTCCATCTAATGATAACACTCAGAAAGCTACTAAAGGGAGTTTTAGTTCCCCAATATAGACTTTAAAAGAATGAGTATTTTGCTTTATAGGCACTTTTTTGCCCTGATGTCTTTTTGGGAGAGGAATAAGCATTTCATGGTTCAAAAGGGTATTTAATTTGTAGTGGAGGTGTTGTAATTTTAGTATTGAATAAATGCATATGCATGGAAATATTCAGTAAAGGCCAGACAAGCCTTATTGTTAACTCAGCTTGGGTCAGCTTATCCAAGTCCCTTCCTCACCTCTAAAATGTTCACTCATCATTACTGAATTTAACATATTCTATATAAATTAACTACACACATTTTTGTGTGTGTGTGCTTATAAAATGTAAATTTATTTCATTCTGCAAAATACCAGATTAAATTTTGAAAAGTTTCAAAGTGAGATTTTGATATTGCCTTGATAAGGAGTTTTACCTCTTTAATGATTTTTTTAATAATGCCCAGACTGTGGCATTTATCCTTACTAATCTCTGACCTGTTAATAAATGCACATATTCATAGAAAAGCATGCTGACATCTAAAGCTGGAATGAGCAGGTAACATTTTATCTACAAGTAGAAAATTCTGGTTTTAAATGGCAAGAAAAGTGATATAGAAATGCATGGATCTAGTATCTAAATAGTCTTAAAGATTAATCTACATTTTCAAAAGCTGTAAACAGCAAAACAGACATTATTAATGAGAGTAAAAAGAAGATAGTGGACTGCAAAACAAGAATCTCCTTGGCCAAGGTACTATGAAGCATTTCTTCCTAGATTGTCAGCTGCACAGATAAAAAGTGAAAGGATTATTTGGTACTCACACAAATATAAGCTATATCTATGTTTAATTGTATTTTAAATCCTGTAAATCTCACTATTAATAGTATTTTTTGGCATATACTTCTATTTTATATCTTGTGAAGAAATATTTTTTGATTTAAACTTAAACTGGATTGAAGGAAACATGATTTCAGAATGAGTTAAACAATCCTCAAGTGCTACATCCCAAGGGCATGATGATCCTTAAGTATTGAAATACTCTCAGTGTCATTTACCAGCTGCAATTTAACAATTTGTGAAATGATCTTCAAGATTCAAAATGTCACTAAAACACATGTGTTTCTAGGTTTGGGAGTGGTGTATACTTAGAAGTTAATACATTTGTCTTACACTTAGGTAATATTTAAAAGAATTCCAGAAGTATAGTTCTTTAGTCATAGGTATTATTTAATAGTTATTATTTAATAATAGGAAAAATTTATGTTTATTGTTCAGGCAGATACTTATATGAATGGAAGCCTTCTGTTTATTCAAAGACTTGCCAGTCTGAGGATCATCGTTATGGCTTAGAAAGGCTAGTGGTTTTCTTCAGAACAGTAATTAATTTTTAAAGAAGAGCATGTAAAAACAATTGAAAATGTTTTATTATTTGCATTGTAAACTAAAATGATGTTATGTATCACGTAAATTCTATGCCTATACATCTTTTTTTATATTGTATAGTCTCATCCATATGGTTTATTACATCAGATTAGTCCTATTTCATACAGGTGTCGTGATGCTATTCCATGGTACAATTAAACATTGGTTGAAAAAAATGGTGTAGTAGTCACTTTGAGCATGAGCAAGGTTACTATTATACTGAAAAGTATTAAACTTCACATTTATTATTAAACTGCACAAGATGCCACAAACATTGCTCATAAGGGACGCCGCAACACTCCTAGTACTCTATTAGTGTCAGTAATTGTAATGAGTTCTTTCTACTTTGAAGCGATGGGCAGTTAAGACAATGAAAACACGTAACAACACAAAACAAGAAAACATGCATATTGGCAAATGAGGTGTCTTTCCACAACTATGGCTCAACAGTAGTGACCATGCTTCTATCATTGTAGTGGACTGTGTTTTTTCAGTGTTCCTACTCATGGAAATATATTTTAAAGACATCCACGCTGCTTCTCCATGGAAAATTATGGAGATTATGAAGTCTGGTTATGAAAGGAATAAAATGCATTGGCACACAAATATTAATTACTCCGTTTCATATATTATATCCCCACCCAGTAAAAATCTAATAATATCCTTTCAAGTATTTATTTGAAAGAAAAATAAATTACATGTTATTAACAATTCTTGTTTTGTGTCTGTATGGTATAACAACAATACCCTGAGTTTAGAGCCTGGAAGATGTTGAAGATATTTAGAATCTTAAATTAAAATTTTCAATGAACTTGAGGCGTGTATTACAACTTCATCTACTGAAATTGACTATAAGTAGTTCATTTTTATACTTCTGACTCTAACATTGCTAGATCTAACAAATCTGCAACTACTGCTGGAATTCCCAAGGTGGTCTATGATGCCATATTTCCTATAAGTTCCTACTTTTAATACCATAGGTCTGGTTAAGAAAAACAGACTTCTGGTAGTGATATATTTCATTTGTAGTTTTCATAAACTACAAGACTCAGAAGATAGGAATATGATTTAATTTTAAAATTAGGAATATTTAAGCTACATTTTGCCAAATGTTTTCTGTCATCAAATAAAATGCTTTGGTGCAAATGCTTTTAATTATCACTATGTTCTTAGCTGATCAAGCAGTTGCTAAAGACAAAAGGTTTCCTTTTCCTTCTGCATTTGGCAAGGCTATAAGTTGGTTTTCTTTCAGTATAAACCATCCTGTAATGTCTTTGGAAGGTTAAGACTGAGTAGACAACTGTTGTATAGGTCTTTTTATTATCTTAAATATATGTGTTAATATTACCCATCTATTCATGGGAAAACTGAGAAGCAGTTTACTATATGACAGACTAGTAAAAGCAGAGGAGAAAAAAATATCTAAAAAACCTAGATCTTGTGAATCTGTACATTATCTCTTAAAGCCATAGTGCTTCCTGCACCATTTGTCTGCTTTTTTGTATTTTTTGTTCTATAGCCTGTATTGATTTCTGAGTAGTTCCATAGATGAGCTTCATGGTCCTGGTTAATGCTCTAGTCTGATTACTTAATTTATCCTCATAGAGGGTATCTTCTGCTGCAAATTATAGGAATGATCTCCACACAGGTAACTCTAAACCATATTCAGGCAGACTACTAGCAAAGCAATTTGCTTGTTTTTTTTGGTTGGTTGGGTTTTGTTTGTTTGTTTTTCTTTGTTAGTTTGTTTGCTTTGGTTTTTTGTTTTTTTGGTTTGCTGTTTGTTTTGATGTTTTGTTTTTTTAATTACTGTCAATATTTAGTTTTCCTCAGAGTAATTGCAGATTTTTTTTTTCTTGTGAAAAAGTAGTCTTCTTTTTATTCCATGCTTTTTCTTGAAAGAGTGTCTACATGCAGTCATTTAAGATCTGTTTTTTCTATAGTAAGTCTTGTATGATTTTGAGTCTGTGTACGTATCTGCTATTTTTTGGGGCAAGGTTGTGTATTGGCATATGAGTCTTTACTCTGTTAGCTGTGACTGCTTAAAATAACTTTAAATTCTCCTTAACTTTGGTATAAGTCCTTTTCTAAACAGTATTCAAGAAATAAATTTCTCAGACTGTCAAAATTACAGAATGATGCAATGTACTATGATATGAATGGAGAAGCATATTTTTTCTTGGCACCATATGTAAGAAATTTAAGTAACATCTGCTGATGCAGGCAGTCATTTGCAAAGTTAGGTTTTTCTCTCTGCTTTCGAAGCTGGTTTGTTTCATTTCTTTAAGAATGAGAAATTATATAGCCACATCATTTTTACTAATATGATACAGAAAGGTATTTAAACATGTATTCCACATAAACTGTCTATCTTAGGATGTCTTTGCCATATCTTCTCTCTCCTATTCTATAAATACATTATCTGGAAATGTAAACATCTCTTTAGCCTGTGCCTTGTGAGATGCTGACTTAATTATAATGTAAACACCCAGACAAACACATATTTTCCTCCTTGTTTCTGGAACACGTTGTCTGCTTCATGTTGCAGCTGATCATGTTCTTATCAATACTTTAAATATGTAACTGGCATATGCGTCTTTATGCTCTGCAGCAACTTTTAATGGATTTATTTTATAAACCAATTTAATATTATTTTAAGGGTTTTAATTTTTCTGTTATCTCTTCAGACAAAAATGCTGTTGGAAATAAGGATATTTATGCACCAGTTTCTCCTGACTACTTGTATTAGAGCAATAATTTCCTTCAGAATCCAATTCCCTACTACTGTACCAATTGTAACAAGATTTATTTCACTTCAGGATATTGAAAGCCTCAGAAAGGCAACCTGAGAAATAGCCTCAAACAGCAGTCTTAGGTCTTGTTTACATGAGGCAGTGCTGGCTCTTCTCCTGAGTGGTGTGTGCCAATAGGACCCTGGCTTCAGAGCAGTGCCAGTAAGCCTATGTTACAGTGTCTTCAAGGTGAGTTGAACATATATGACTCATGAGACTTTATACTCCTGTTCACAATGTCAGCTCTTGCAGGGTGTGCTCAGGACACCTGAAGTCTAATTACATCCTTGTGAAGGCATGGGGTTGCAAGCTCACTTCCTAAAGAATTTATCCCACCTTTCCTTCCTCCTCAGAAAGGAAAGAAACTTACCAAAAACCAGCTTTGCTCCAAGTTTGTTGAACTAAGTGGAAAAGTTCATGTTCACTACATCCAACTTTAGATCAGGAACAAAGTGACCTTAATCCTTTTCTGTAATGCTTAAGAGAACACTCATATCAATGTGGGTCTTCCTCCAGGCCTCACTTCCTGTCAGTCCTTCTGGCTGCCCTGCCTACTTTCTGCTTCTCAAGTTGCAGACAGTTCTATTTTTTTCTCAGTGTCACCAGTTGTAGTCTAAGCACACTCATCCTTACTATTTTTTTTACAATTTCAGAAAAATGATAAGTAAAATTTCAGAAATAAGACATAAAAAAATACAGCTTTGTGTCATAAACACTCTTCCTCCTCTTTTTCAAAGACTGATTCTTTTCTAATATAACATTTTTGAGTCATGAGCTTTCTTCTTGAGTGTTTATACACAACATCTAAACCAGGGAGGTATTCCTTTTGACCAGAGCATTTTGACACCAATAGAATACAAATAATATGTTACAATTCTGAGACTTGAACTACAGGAAAAGCGTGTGGGATTTCAGTTTATTTTCAATTTAAAGGAAATTATAAGTGTGGGTTTAAAACTGATGTATAGAGAGATGGATTTGTAAATTCTGTGTTCAATTGTAAACATTTATATTCCTCTACCACTGGGTATCTAACTGTGACCTATTAAAGAGACCATAAAGGCCAGTCTGCTTAGTAAATAGGAGCTATATTCAAGTTGTTTCAATTGGCTAGATAATGAAAGCATCCAAACCCTTGTTTCAAACTTTCAGAAATACTGAATGATATGTCCTATTCAGTCTTCTTCTCTAGGGAGTTGGCCAAATTGTTTTGCATGCAGCATAACACCACTCCCTCTTGGGACCTAAAGCAGTAACCATTCTGTGCTAGTTCTGCTGCATAGTAATGCTGCTTGGCCTCCTTTTCAACTCCTCTTGTGTGTTACACTTGAATATATGATGAAATTAAATAGAATTTTCACAGAGAGGTGCAAGGTGTTTGAATAACAACATTGAAGTATGGTTAAGAGGATTGCTCCAGTTTTTAGAAGTGATTTATTTTGGGCAAGGCATTGATGAGAATTATTTTTGTACCTTTTAGTTTTTTCTAATTAGTATGAAATTTATTAATTACAGAAGTGAAGGCTGAAAGTCTATTATGAGAAACAGCAAATGTGCTATCAAAATTCCCATTTTTTAACTACATATATTCATGAGCTATTATTGTTTATTGCATAATAGAGACATGGCTTTGTACCTACAGCTACTCCTCTACCGGAAACTTTGAGGTTTTTCTATCAGTGTTTTGGAAAGCATTTGAAAAGTGCTAGTGAGAACTTGTGTGATTCTGCATTTATTTTTCTGTTCATAACTTTATATGACAGATGAGTATCACATTCAAGATGTTTTGCTATTGATACAGTTTATATATTAAAAAAAAGTGAGAGCAAAGCAGAGAAGACTATAACTTTTTAGAAAGACAAAGTTAAAATGTTTAGTCACGGACAAGTTGAAGAGAAAGTAGTAAGCATACCTTTAAAATTTAAAAGACTAAAAAAAAATTAAATTTAGAAAAGATGAACTCTGACTTGGGCCAGCTGCAGGTAATGCTGTATTTTATAGTACTTTCTCAGTGCATAGTGACCCCACATTGATTCAAACAATTTATTTTCCAATGCAGTGTTACTCTGGTCTTTTTAAAGACAGCTGTTCAGTCATGCTACATTTTATGGTCTTTTTCTGCTTTATAATATTTAAAATTATAATAGAATACATGGTATGGTAAATTAAAGTGATGTTCTTGTCTAGTCTCTAAAAGTGATGTTTAAACAAGGAATGCTTCTTTCTGCCTACCATGTCGTCTTTGTGTTGATTCTGTCTTCTTTCTATAACTACAGAAAATCATGCAACTCATGTCTAATGAATATACTTTTTGAAGATTATAATACATAATAGCCTATGTAAAACAAAGTAATTTTTTAATGTATGAGGGTATTGCTAAGGAGGATAGTAGGATTAGTGAAATATTATTGGAGAATGAGGGGCAGTAAAAATTCAAACCTATTTTTTTCTCACACTTCTGGGATTCAAAATTACTTAGCTGGCTGTCACATGCCCACCCATCTCCTCTCCAAATCCCCTTTTCAACAGGATGGGGGGGGTGGAAATACAATGAAAAAGCTTGTGGATCAAGATAAAGACAGGGAGATCAATTGCTAATTACCTTCACAGGCAAACCAGACTTTACTTGAGGAAAAGCAATGTAATTTATTGTAGATTAAGAAAGAATAAAATAGAGTAGGATTATGAGAAACAAAGGCAAAACTAAGAACAGATTCCTCCAGTCTCCTCCTTCTCCCCAGGTTCAACTTCCTTCCTTCATTCCTGGTGAGGTACAGGGGGACAGGGAATGAGTGTTGTAGTCTGTTCATAACAGTTCATTTCTGCTTCTCCTTCCTCCTCAAATTTACCCTATTCCTACAGGGTACAGTTCTTTATGAGCTGCTCCAGTTTGAGGCTTTCTCATGGGCTGCAGTTCTTCAAGATTCACCTTCAGCATGAGTCCTTTCCACTGTGTACAGTCCTTCAGGAACAGTGTGCTTTAACATGAATCCCCATGGGAAGCAACTCCTGCCAGAAAACATGCTCCTGTGCTGGAACTCCACAGGCTGCAGCTTCCTTCATGGACTGTCACCCTGCTTCAGCATAGGGTGCTCCACAGGCTGTAGTGTGCATATCTGCTCCATGGGCTACAGAAGGATCACTGTGGTCTTCTTCACAGGCTGCAGGGAAATCTCCAGCACCTGGAGCAACTTTTCCCCAACTTCTTCACCAAACTTAGTGTCTGTAGGGCTTTCTCACCGTTTTTTCTCAGTCCTCTCTCAAACAGCTGCTGCACAGTTATTTTTTTCTTAAATGCATTCTTAAATATGCTTTCCCAGGGGCATAGCCAGCTTGGCTGCTGGGCTAAACTATGTCCTGAAGTAGATCTATTTGAGCTGGCTGGAACATTGTCTGTCTGACATGGGACAGCCTCTGGCCTCCTCTCACACAGGCCACCTCTGCATCCATCCGACGACAACACCTTGCCATGTAAACCCTTTTTTTTGCCTGGTTGTCCTACACTGAACTAGAAGAAAACCAATTCTCTCTTCAGTGGTTATACTTCTCAGCTAAATCTCTTCTAAATAGCTGCACTTTCTGAAGTAAACAGAATATTTTTTCAGCCAGTGTCTGCTTCTAGAAGAGAATGCTTGATGTTTATAGTTACTACTAAGGAGTGATACACAGAAAAGCTTTTGCTTATACTTGCTCCTATAGAAACCAAGGTTACTGCTAAATCTTGTGTGCCACTTTAAAGTGTTATAAGTGAAAGGGTGTGGGGGTCAATGTGCAGGTCAAGACGGAGGAATGAGGAGGTGGCATGACTTGGACAGTGATTGGAGGAAATGCCGCATGAATGGCAGCTGGAAGTCCATCTGCTGTGAGGCCAATGGAAAATCTTTTTGCAGAAGTACTACACCCCAGGGCTGGGGGTATAAAAGCCTGCATATGCTATAAATAGCATCTGGAAGTACCACCCACCGGGGCTGGGGGTATAAAAGTGCATGTGCTATAAATAGAATCCCCAAGGGTATAAAAGTCAGTGTGCTCTCAATAAAGCTGATTCTGGTTGCACGTTCAAGAGGGGTCCATGCCTTCATATGCCACAAAAGGGTCCTAAGTAAGTAAAAAGGTGTCACCTGTGAGGAGGAGCAGACAGGACAGGTGACCCAAACATGACCAATGATGTATACCATTCCATGTATGTCATATTCGGTATAAAGCTGAGAGATAACATGGGTTAAAACCTCTTGTACTATGGCTGATGTCTGAGGAGGACTCCATCCAGTCTTCTGCCTTCAGTAGCAATCTGTGAGCTCCTGAATCCAGTTCCCATCTGCTGCTGAATCCAGCATGGACTTTGGAGGAGTGTGATCCTGGGGTGCATAAAGAAGAGTGTGGCCAGCAGGTTGATGGAGGTTCTCCTCCCCCACTACTCTGCCCTAATGAGATGACATTTGAAATATTGTGTTCAGTTCTGGTCTCCCCAGTCCAAGAAGGACAGGGAAATACTAGAGAGAGTGCAACGGAGAGCTACAAAGATGATTAAGGGACCGGAATGTCTCTTGTATAAGGAAAGGCGGAGAGACCTGGAACTGTTTAGCCTGGAGACTGAGAGGGGACCTTATTAATGTTTACAAATTTCTGAAGGGTGGGTGTCAAGTAGAAGGGGCCAGTCTCTTTTCAGTGGTGCCCTGTGATAGGATGAGAGGTAATGGTAGCAAGGTGAAACACAGGAAGTTCCAGCTCAACATGCAGAAGAACTTCTTCACTGTGAGGGTGATGGAGCCCTGGAACAGGCTGGCCAGGGAGGTTGTGCAGTCTCCTTCTCTAGAAACTTCCACAACCTGCCTGGATCTGTTCCTGTGTGGCATGCCCTTGGTGTTCTTCCATTGGCAGGGGGGTTGGACTTGATCTCCAGAGGTCCCTTCTAACCCCTACCATTCTATGATTCTATGATATTAGAAAAACGACAACATTTTTCTAATGTTACCACTCCTGCTGTTATATGTGGCTGCAAATAGTTCATATAAAGGCTGAATGAGTGGAGGAAAAAAAAGACAGACAGTCAAGAATGCTACAAATAAAACAGGAATTTAGGTTTTCCTTTTGTAAATTTTCTGTCTCCTTCATACTGTAACATGCTAATTCAGGAATGGAGATTATTACAAAGGGTGTGTTCAGAATTGAATTTAAATTATTTTTGTGCTATTTAGTCATAATACTATTTGGGAGGAGTGAAGACAATCTGTAAAATAACACTTTTACACTTCACAGATGATCAGGCAAATGTATTGCAGAGTGTGAAACACTTGGCTGACTTTGGTTGAGGTCACAGGCAAATACTTGAGCTGAAGATGGATAGGGCTTTGTGTCAAAACATGTCTAGCAGCAAAGCACACCCCTCATACTTTGGTTGAGGTCTTTTCTACCAGTGGTACTGATCAGCTATCATCACTGTGACAGTGTGTTATTGATTATTCAAGACAGGTGATTATTGATTTATTTTGTGTGCTATACCCTCTGTTTCTTGATTGGATTGCTAGGTTACTTTCAGAGAAAAACGGGGAAAAATAAATATGAATTCTCTTGCTTGTTTTATGATGAGTCTTCCCTTTAAAGGGGGATGAGGGTTGTATGAAAACACGTCTAAATTAAAGTAGTTACCAGATATTTTTGTGAACACAATCTCACTTTACTGGATGTTTGCACATAGTGAATAAATAAGGGGTAATTTTTTTAATGGTCAAATAGAACATCTGTTTTCAAATCCAAACTGAATATTCATAAACTCTCTTCCTGCCTTATTTAACTGATTTGAGCTTTCAAAGTCTAATGCTTCCTCAGAAGTTGTGCTAGAATTGTAACTAATAATCTTCCCATGTTTATACAACATGCAAACTCACATGCAGTGCATACACAGGCATTATCCTCATATTAGCTAGATTTTGTTGAGAAAAAAAGAGGATAGATCATTTAACAAATATATCATTTGCTGACTTTATTGCAGTTCTATAAGAGACACCATTACAAAAATGGGTTTGACATTTGCATTTCTGTTTAATTGCTGTGGATTGAACATAAAAAGATAAGAGAGCCAAGAGAGCTTATTAAAGCTGAAATGAGGGCAAGTGATAAAAGAATGATATTTTAGTGGTGCTGCAGTCAAACTTATCACTGTCCTCACAAAACCAATCTTATTCTTGGATTTTTTGGTAGGGAGAGAGGATGTAGGGTTTATATAACCACTGTCTTTTCTTTTGAGCTTCACTTGATGTACACAGTCTCTCCATGCCTGTATTTTAACTTGGGAAACTCAGTAGCCCACAAGACCTTCTGGAGAGTAATGTGACTTTTTCTATGCCCTGAAGTAACTTCCTTTTTTTTTGCTTCTTCCTTCTTCATTTTCCTTTCTACTTTTCTTTCCCTGCTCAGAATAAACAAAATTATATTATAGCTACTCCTGAGACTCACCATGGCATGCCTCATAGTCACATCTCTGAATTCCAACACATCCAATGAGATTTAGTAGCAGAATTATGTTTTTAGAGAAAGCATTGAGAGAAACGTTTGAGAATGAGTTTGAAATGTTAAACATTAGAAAGTTAGGAAACACTAGTATATACTGGGCATGTAAATGAGCTAAGTGTAAAATAATGTGTAATCTTATAACTAGTAACTGATTCATACTGTAAGTACACAGAAAGGTAGAGCTAAATAATCATTTAAGTTAGGGCCTTCCTATTTTTGCATTAATGACATCATAATCAAGGCAATGCTTAAAGAAATAATTTCATAAAAATTCTCATAGATTTAAAACATTATATATCTATATATATAAATGTTCATGTGCTGCATACCCCTGTAGGCACTTCTATCTGCTTCTCAATAATCCATGCCATCTTGCTGTCTGAAATCACCACAGATGATGTGTTTATTTAAGCCACAAGTCTAGCTGTGCAGGAAAACCGCAGTAGAAAGCTGCCTTAGAGGAACCTGTGTGCTAGAAGAGGCGGCCGGTCCCCCCCTCTGGTTAGGAATTTCAGCAGACTGCGGCAAAATTCTGCTTTGTCAACAGAATAAACCCAGTTCTGCCAAGTGTTCAGCACAGCCTTCAGTCACAAAGTAATGATGAGCCGTCACTGAACTGATATGGGAAACAGAACTCCATTAAATAGCTTTTTCTACAACAACAACAACAAAAATAAAAGAAAAAAAAAATCAATTCTATTCTCTGCAGTGAGATTCATAACTGCTGATATCAAGCTGTATTAGCTGGCACCAAAATTGAGAAAATCTGCTCAAATACATAAAATCTACCCAAAAAATAGACTTACCTTTTGTATTCAGTCTTGCATCTCTGGAACAGATAGCTTACAATTTAATTAAAAAGGAAGGACAGTCCCCTGAAACTTAAGAGCTTTCTGGGACTAGGTTATAAATACTGACAGCTAAGATAGCCTCAAGTATTTCTAACCAAAATATACCCATGGGATATGGCTTTTCCTTCAAACACACATCTCATTTAAGTAATTGTGTATGATGATGATCTGAAGTAACACCTTCCAAAAATTACAATTTGTGAATTAAGTTATCCTAGTAGCTGGGCTTATCTGGTTAGTCTGCAATGAGAAGCTGCAGGAGTAACAAATAATCAAATATTGTCCATCTTGATGTAACAAATAACATTTGTGCTATTAGCACTTATAGATGCAGTTTGGTTTTGGTTTATTATGTTTTTTGCAGTTTCCCATGTTTACTGTGGAAAAGTAATATAATTAATATTCATTGCAAAATAGCTGTAGGAACTGAAAAACCAGGGAAGGCATTCTCATACTGATTTCCTACAAGTTCTTTTTATTGGGTGAAAACAGCTTTGGTTTTCTTTTCAGCCTAGTAGACTGAGTTGCTGTCATATTAAAGGGCTCTTGGGGTAATATTAATGTTTATCAGGGCTATTATACATAAAAAATGATGCTTCCTTTTATGCTGCAATATATTTGAATATATTTTTGAGTTCTTGCCTTCTTATGTAAATCTGACATGCTTTAGATGTTTTAACTGTTATGAGGACTGAGCTTATTTGTTACTTGATTCAAACATACCTAAAATGTAGAAAACTTCTATTTATTGTTCTGATTTTTGATAACATATCCTTCATTTCTGAGGCAATTTTCACTTCAATATACATATATTTATGTATTTGATTAATACCTGTAATACAGTCATTGGTATTTTGTAAGGACTGAGATTCAAAAATTAACCATTTCAAAAATGTTTTAATAGAATATCAGTAAAAGTATGGAACTTTATGTGAAACCATAAAGAAGGTGCAAATAAATTCTTAAGGGCCAAATATTCTGTTGTCAGCACATTTTACAATAACGTACGATACTCTTGTCACTACCCAATGCGTACATGTAAACCCTAAAAAATTACCTCTGTAGACTGAAGACTGTAGGACTTCTGCTATTGATCTTAATAGTAGAAAGATTGTCTCAGAAATATCAACTAACAGACGAAGGAAGCAGAATACGAGGGCTTCAAAATCACGTTCCTCAAAACATTTGTGCTGAGTCAATGCTTTGCAGAGATCAACAAAACCCTTTCCTTGCATATTTTCTTTGCTGTGCTACAATTTGTGCTCTTATTCGAGATCTCAGAATTTCAGTGTTGCTCTTTACCTTTCAGTAATTGGAAATTTAAATATTTATGATTTTTCTCCTCAAAAAACAAAAGAGAAAAAATGGACAAATTATACAGAAAGCTTCAGTATGATGGAGTAGCAGTTGCTGGTCCGTAATTACAATGGAAGATTTCCCATAACAAGCCCTGTTAAAAAAACCCAAACAACTCCTAAATTGCTGAGAAAGAAACAGATTTTCTAATTTTTTAATATATTCTTTCTCTCTCTTCACAGTACAATATTTTTGGTGACATCTATAATTATGTTATCCTGAAATTTTATGTCACTTTTACTACTATTTTATAATTGTTTTGTTTGTAGTAGCTCCAAAACTGGTTAGCTTAGAAGATAATTATTTCTGTTATTTTTTGGCTACTAAAAATAAATATTTTGAGAATATTTATGACTTAAGAAAGTTATATTGATACATTATCTATATATTTACAATAAGATTCATAGCATAAACAAATGCATTTTTTGAAATAAATTAGAGTGGGGGTAAAAATGCTAGTTAAAAAGAAAATCATAACTTTCAGAGAAAAATAATACTACTGTGAAACTGATAATTAAGAAAATGCAAATTGCATTTCAAGTTTTCTAGGAAGATGCAAAAACTGTTTAGACATTTTGTGTGCATTTCCTTTAGATTTTGAAAAGTTTCAGAAATTCATTAGACAGCAGGATTCCAGAATATGATTCATTCAAAAGTAGTTATGATCACACTCACAGCGACTACTTTTACCACAAGATATCATTATTTGAAATTCCTTAGATTAAACAGAACTGAAGGGACAGTGAACACTTAATAGAAAAATAATCTTGGAGAGAAACCTGATGTATCATCTAGGAGACTGACCAAGTGAGCAGCAGAGACCAGTTAGAAAGAGACGGGGAAAGACTCACCTGGGAAAAAAAGAGACCTAAAAGATACCTGTGGCCTGTCAAGAATGTCAGCCTGTCTTGTCTCTGAGAACTCGCTGACAGTCTTAATTTTAAAATAAATCTACTGACACCTTGTCTGCTATCATGCAAGTAGTATCAAGTTAGACTTTTTAGTGGACACCTTTAGTGTCTTAAGGTGCAGGAAACACAAAGACTCAATGAGGGTCAGGGGAGCAGTGATGCATAAGAAACCCCCATCACCTATAAGTGGAAAACCAGTTAGAGAAATCACTTAAAAAGGCTCTGTCCTGGAAAGG
This sequence comes from Ceryle rudis, assembly GCA_033439905.1. Taxonomy (NCBI): domain Eukaryota; kingdom Metazoa; phylum Chordata; class Aves; order Coraciiformes; family Cerylidae; genus Ceryle; species Ceryle rudis. Next base: position 38,443 of record JAAGNO010025247.1, read on the forward strand.
CCTTCATGCCAAAGGGTGTATGGCACTTACTGTGGGATGCAGAGAGGAAAAACATTTTTTGTTTATGTAAAAAATATTGCTGAAAGATGTTTTGAACATATTCTGAGGTTTCATGGAACTTACCTTGGATTGTTTAGGGGAAGGACCACAGGTAGGAAAGAGAGTAAGGTATATTGAGAACAAGTGTGTGATATGAGTAGAGGATAAAAGGCAAAAGGACAGGGGGAAAAGGAGATAAAAGACTGTCCAGTGTAAATAGACTCATGGTGAGTACTCTTGTCTGAGCCCTGTAGTCTGTCCCATCATTAAAGGGCATTTATATTTAATGTGTGGCTGTGTTACCTATGCTAAGCAGGTGCTGGTGCATGCTAGAGAACTTCAAGCTGTCCTGGCTGACAAGTGGGATAAGATGTCTGAGTTTTGACAATTGGTGTTGGCTGTGATGTCAATGCCAGCAGCTGGGAAGAGCAGTGGACCTGGATCCAACTGCTGGGCTGAGTGTCTAAGGCCAGCTGCTGCAGGCACCCATGTTTTGTGCATGTATATGTATATATATATTCCACTAGCTGACTTCCACTTGATCAGTTGGAAAGGAGGAACTGGGTTGGGTGAGCTCTGCAGTTCATCTTTCTTCAAGCACTGTGTATCTGTGTAAGTGTCTGTGTGACTGGCCATGTGTGTTTGTGTGTGTGTGTGTGCGCACTCACCTATCAGGTACATGTGCTTAGTCTGGCTGCTGGCTGAACCTGGTGCACAGAGCTACAGCATCTTCTCATCTACCTGGTTACTGGATTCAGCTGCATCAAGAGTGAAAGCAGAAGTCATGTTTCTGAACAAACAGCAAGAAAATAGCTATTGAACTGAGATTGTTCAGTGTTTTAAAATACTTGCAAATAGATATGAGTTCATCCATGAAAAATGTGACAAAATGTTTATTCAATACAGGCATTTACAGGTTCTCTTTGTTCTTTCCCCATATGAAGAGAAAAACTGTGACTGAAATAGATTGAAGAAACAAAAATATAAAATGGAAAATGTGGTACATAAATGACAATTTGGTTAAATTTCTATTCAGAAGCAGCTTATGTGTATATATATATTCAATTATCTACCAATTCTACAAACTGATGGCAGGGTTTTGAACTATAGTGTATTTATAAACTGAACTCTACTGGGTTATACTATTCCTATATTTAGATAGTTGGGAATTTGGGGGTGAAGCTAGGTCACAAGGAACAGCAGAGGGTTAAGCTGGCAGCACCAGCCTGGCTGGAAGTTGTGTCCTATTATAGGACTAAGCCTCCAGACAAGCCAGAGTAGAGATTCTGCATTTCTGACAAATGGAGGAGACTTCTCTGTGAGATCACCACCAAGAAACAATGTGTGAGAGGTCTCTGCTATTGTCTCTCACATATCTGTGCTGAAAGGCACTTTACAAACATGTTGACACAGAAAGGTTGGGCCAGAAACCAAGTGAAAAAGAAAATGCAGGGACTTTCAATTATATGAAATGTATTTAGACTTGTTCAGTTTACCTTTTATATTTGAGAGATGTGAATTAAAATGTGTAAAGCAAAACTCATTATTTTCGAACTAAAACAGCTTACAAAGGCACACTCTATGTGCAGAAAAGCTTTTATACATTCATATTGCCAGTGTTCATATGACTTTGGATTTTCATGTTTGGATAGTCTGGATGATTCATTCTTCTGAGGATAAGAAGGAGAAGCAAGCTTGAAAACTAAAGAAATGAAACTACATAGTTATGGTGTCTGATCTTATCCTCATACCTGTCTGTTTGTTGGGTCAGTTGAAGTGTTTTAGGTAGCTTCTTACCTTGGTAGCTGATAATAATATGAGACAAAGACTGGTATGGTTTCATATATTTGAAACTTGAGGCTCTGCTGAATTCTCAAATGTGTCACATTCTGCTTGGCACCAGCCACTGGAGATGGAAACCTGGCATTAAAAGGAGTGAAAGTGCACAGCTGTTGTTTTTTGACATAATGTCAAACTCAGGAAACCAAGAACGAATGTATTTGGGGATGCTGCAAAGGAAGAGAATTACTCATTTTTTTAACATGGGGTCTCAATTCCCTCATGCTCTGAGAGCCTTGCAACAAAAAGTGTGCTCCTCTGGCTGTCCTAACTGCTTCGAGATTAGTTCCAAGGGATCCTTGAATAACATTTACCTAAAAAGACTGACTGAGCTTTGTTTTCTCCTCTGTGAAGTGGATTACTTTTATACTTACAGTCTTGGAGACCATGGACAACACGCAGATGCACGTTTTACATTTTCAGCAGTTGCCCATAGGGCAACAGTTCCTCTTGGTGTCACTGTGAGAACAGTGACACACTGTTTCTTGGGCAGAAAAGGTTTTATGGCTTTGATTACTGAGAGAGTGCTTTGATGCTGGATAAAGCTTGCAATTCTAGGCTTTGATTTGAACATGTGGACATAAACATGGCTTTTAGTACATTTAAGGGCAGACAGTATTTCCCAAATACTTTATGGTCGTTGGATGAAAGACACATCCAAATTGTATTATATTCCTTTTTTTATAGCTCTGTCTCTTCAAATCCTGCTCTCTTTTCAGCATGTAAAAAATTGGGGGTGGGGAAGGACTTTATTCTAGGTATTCAGTTGTATAAAGTTTGTCAACTTCTTGCACTTTTCTAAATTTCTGTTTTAATAGCTGGTTAAGCTTTGCCAAAGACTGACTTTTCTGCAGAAACTCAGTACTTTCTTTGAAGTTCTAGTTCAATCTGTGCACAGCAATGCTCTTACAGTGATCTGTGGGATGTCATACTTCTTGAGAGACCTTCTTTGCTTCTGGTAGAGAAGACAGACTGATTTCTGAATTCATGTTTCTTCGTAGGAAAATAACTGTAAACCAAGAATCACTAAAACTGTTTCTTAAATGTAGCAGTCATAAGTATTAGCATTATTTACTTCTTAAATTTGGAGTCGTAGTGCAATTTCATTAGAAAATTTCCAGGAGTCTGGAGAAGTGGCATCAGTATGCTAGGAAACAGCCTCAAAGCAGTAACCTAATAAATATGATTATTTTTCTCTTGTTTAGTGTCTGCTTTAAAAGAATATGATACTTATTCCCATTGATACTGAGTTTTTATGGGAAAGAGTTGTGAAGATAATTTCAAAGGAATCTTATTCATGTACAAATGTCATTCTTCTAATATCTATAACAAGTATTGTAATTGTTGGATATCTCTGTTCATATCTACCTTTAATGAGTAACTGTGATAACAGAGCATGAGAAATCACTATTCAGAAAAGAACACACTCATACAGAGTTTCCAAGAGGTAAATACCTAATCATTCAGAAACACGACAGAAACTTTCAAAGGATATTATTTATGCAGCTGCTTAACAATAAGAATCAGAAGAATCTAACAGCATTTGAAACTGAATGGTAGGATTTGTCCTTCTCTAGCTCTGGTTGAGAACTAACTGTAGGTTGCAGTTGTGCTAATTCATCAAGCAGAGAGGAAACAAGGGACAAGCCATTCAGCATGTTCTTTGCTTCCAAAAGTGCTTTCAGTTTCAGTACTATAAAAGAAGGCAGATTTCATTTGCAAAAGATGATGATTTGTTGATAAAGATGTTCCAATATTTGATGACCTCCTGAGTCATCAGGATGTAGTAACACTCAGTTGTTCCTGAATGCAGAACCTTGCATAGGCACAGCTACCTGGGCACTCACTGTTGCACAAAATGGTAGACTCATTTTAAGGGCCTCTAGCTTCAATATGTAAGCAATGCTTTCCATTCATTCTCATATCAACTATTTTTTTTCTGTCCCTTTTATATAAATTCTTGGAAAAGGAATTTTCCTTCAGTGATTCCCCTCCACCTCCCACCAGTAAGATAAACCCTAGAAACAGATGTTCCATGAATAACAATCCATGCAGCTTTGCAGAAGAGGACCTCGGGATCCTGGTGGAAATTAAGTTGAACATAATCCATCAGTGTGCCCTTACAGCAAAGTATGCTAATGACAACCTGTGCTGCATTACACAAAGTATTGCCAGCAGATCAATGGAGGTGATCCTTCACCTCTACTCAACACTGTTGAGGCCACAGCTGGAGTACAGTGTCTAGTTCTGGTCTCCCCAGTGCAAGAGATGATTAAAGAACTGGAGCATCTCTCCTATGAACACAGGCTGAGAGATCTGGCACTGTTAAGCCTAGAGAAGAGAAGGAACAGAGGGGATGTCATTAATGTATATATATAGCTGAAGGGAGAGTGCAGAGAGGATGGAGCCAGGTTCTTTTCAGTGTGGCCTGATGACAGGAGCGGGGGCAACAGGCACAAACTGAAACACAAAAGATTCAATCTGAACATTGGGAAACACTTCACTGTGAGGGTGACAGCCCTAGCACAGGTTGCTCAGAGAGGCTGTGGTGTCTCCATCCTTGCTGATATTCAAAAGCTATCTGGACATGTTCCTGGGAAAGGTGGCCCTGTTTGAGGAGGAGGTTTGAACTAGGTGGCCGCCAGAGGTCCCTTCTAAACCATTTTGTTGTTGTATGACTCTAAAAATGAAAGAAATGGGAAGAATTATTAAACTGTTCAAAATTTATCATTTTCCATGGAAGCCATAGTACTGCATTTCTGCTATTCTGTCATGTGGTGATAAATAAGGTATAAAATTTACTCTTCTTCATGACTGTTGGTTCCCAAGAAAAAGCAAGTGCCATCATCTTCTGAATTATGAGGTGACAGTCCACCTAGATGTGTTTCATGCTAAAATGTTATCTCCCCACTGCAGTTCGTAGAAAGCTAAGGGATTATCATCTATAAGGGTATACTCACACAGTTCTTCATAGTTATGTCTCCTTTGGGAATACACATTGATCTCCTGCAGAGAAAACATTTAGTATCATTCTGACATGTCGCCATTTTAGCGCTTTATGACTCACTGGCCCAAAATTTCTTCCCTAAAGATCTTAGGAAGATTCACTGAATTAAGAAGCTAATTTAGCACTGAATTTATAATTAGTACCGAAGTATAAGATGTACTATTATACTCTGACTAGTCATAATCTATATTGCCCCCAGTTTATATACTCTGTGCAGTACAATGTGGTTTTTTAATGATTCTCATCCTTTTTAACCACCTCTAACATTTTTACCTGCAATCTATATGTAAGTCCTATTCTCTGAAGAAGTTCACATACCAAATATTTTAATACAAAGTTGCTTTAAAAAATTGGGCTTTAGTCGCATTTTTTTAATTTATCTGAAAAGAAGCTTTTATTTTTAAGAAAATGTTTTATGGGGAAGTTAGTTAATTTTATGCAATTTTGCTTTCCATGTACTTGCCACTACAAATTCTTAATTTGTCATAATTTTGTTCAGATATTTTGTACTAAGAAAGTGAGGTTTTATTAAAATTTGGAAATCAATGTCAGATGGATTCCAGCTCTCACAAAGGGAAAAGTTTTACTTAGGCTTTAAAAAAACCCCCAGAGATCATACAGAAAAATCAATAACATAAAACTGTATGCATGCATATTTTTTTCTATCTTACTCACAAAAGAGGCTTTAAGGTATTATAAGGATGAGAAAATTTAATTGACCTTCTAAAGGCTAATTTTATTTGATTTTTGTTGTCCAGAATATCAGTAAAAGACCTTTCACACCAGTCTCTAGCTCTCTCTAACACAAGGAAAGCGTTATTCTAACACAGTTAGATTTTGACATTCTCTTTTGGCAAGTGTGGAGAGAAAGGGAAAGTTGGGATGGCAGCACATACCACTTGTGTCAGAAGAAGATATAACGTGAAAATTTTGGCTTCCAAGGTTGGAAGCAGGGACTAAAACAGAACAATATTTTCTGGTGTGACTAATTCAAACATATTAAAACAAGTATCTTGCAGAGCACTGATATTCAAATAATCCTGGAGGCTAGTGTGCAGTGGGTTATTTTATAGTATCATGCACTTAATTAGGTGACCCTTGAGGGAAGAAATTAGTGCTTATGTAATTCAATTGAGGTCAAAAACAGTTTTCAAACTGGGTTGGCCCCCAGGGTGTGGAAGCAGGAGATGATTTCTAAGGCACAGAGGAAAGTTCCAGCTGGCCACTTTTCCTGTCTCTTCCCCCACTCCTGCAGCATTGCCCCAGCACTTGCAGCAATGTTGGCTCTGGAAGCTTTGTTGAAAAGTCAGTCTGTGATTTCAGCTCTCAGGTCCAGGGAGTGTGGAAGCCAGCCATCCCTGAATTTTTTGGGGAAAATAAACAACAAAACCCAAAAAGGAACCTTACATAAAAAGTTTAAAAACTGCTATCCTGAACGAATGGTCCAGAAGCCACAGACTGCTGAGGGCATCAGACCCCACCGCTAAGGATACCTCACTGTGCAGCAGCAATTCTGGCTGCAGCAGGGTTTGCTGGCCTTCCTCCCTTGCAGCCCGTAGCCTCAGGCATGTCCTCACACAACCCCACTGCTATTTAAAGGCTTTAAATTTTTTTGTGTGAAAGTTTTAAAACCCACAAAGAGCCTTTGGAGCCACTGGCCAAGAGTACAAGTAGATTATCGATAATGTGGTTTTGTTTCTCTCTTGAATGAATGCTTTTCTCTCCAGCTTTCAGGCATCCAAATAACTCTAACAGAAGTTATTTGGATTGAAAAAGGACTAAACTGTGTCTGCAGAAACATGAAAGAACTAATTAATGAAGTCAACAAAAGTTTTCCCCTGAAATGTGATGAAGCATTTATAGAAAGTGGATATTTCTATCATTGACCAAGTTTACTTATTAAAATTTAAAATATTGTGAAGAAAACACATGTATCAGACTTGCTTTTTTTAATATCTAGTTTAGGAGGAGTTGGAAATAAAGTCATGTTCCCAACTCAACTTGTATGATGAGGGGAAACATATAAGAGATTTTTTTCTTTCCTGTTTGTTCTCCAGATTGTTTACTGTAGTAAATAGCATAATACTATAACATAAATCAGTACAAACAACCAACCTCTGTTAATGCAAAACTTGCATTTTTTTCTAATAATGCTCCTGAAAGAGTAAAAACTGAATTTGTTGTCATGATGTACACTGAAAGAGTATGGTCTGCTGTGCTCCCAGATGAGTTATCATGTTTAACATACCCTACGAAAATCTGGTGTCACTACAGGCCATATGCAAAAAGTATTAGATGCCTTGAAAATGAAGGTGAGATAAAGGGTAAGGAGAGGAGAGCAAAGACTTAATTAAATGAAAAGCATTGTGAGAGGGTCTGCCTGCATTCACGGGTATCATTATTGTACTGTGCTTTCATTACACTTTATACAGAAAAGATGTTGTTGTGCAGAAAATTGCAGATATATGTTGGGCCTGATGATCAATACCAGTATCAACCGAGGTCTGTTTGCCTTTCTCATCCCTGCTTGGAATGCTACCTTTATGTACTAGATGAAGATAGTCTTCTCCTGAACACCTTTGATGAGAGGAACTGCTTCTTCATGCAGAGAACAGGTTGGCTGCACTCTACAACAAAATTAAACAGGAGTTGGGTTAAAATTCCCTATTCAGGGGAGTGGTGAGGACTTTCCAAAGGGTACTTCTTTCTAGACAGTGTGTCTTCAGTATAAACTGAATACTATACTCACCTGAATTACCCTGCTGGTGAAGGGTACATATGGCAAATCACTGAAGTGGACAAGTAACAGTCCCAGCTTCCCTTCTTCTGTCATGAGTAGGGATGATGAGGGATGCTGCCTGGGGAGAACCAGGGGAGATCAACAATTACTAGGTTTTATTCAGTGCAGGAAAAAAAAGCAGAGTTTCATAAGAGTAACCCATCTGGGTCATTTTACAGATCTATTTTATAAAGAAGTTATGTTTTGAGTGCCTTGTTTTCTAAGAAATTCCTATAATATAGAGATGTCAATATTGTAAGTGCTGTAGTTGAGAAACTATTCTTTCTCTGTGTGAGGCCTCTTGTTTGCTTTCCCCCTTGTGTCTCCTCTGTTGCCCTTTGAGTCTCCTCTTCCTCCTCCTTCTGTTCTTTTTTCCCTCACAAGTTACCTGCAAATTTAATTTCTTTTTTACATAAATTTGATGTAAACGGATTTTTTTTTTCTTAAATAAACATCCCCAAACATCTTCGTCTTCCTTTTTTTTTTTTTGTATTTTATATGATTTAGATCTCAGGGTTTTTTAGTGCTTGAAAATCTATTGAATTAAATAGGTGAATGAAAAGCCTCACTTATGTGTAGGAAAAGGTCCTAGATAATTTTACACTTCTGATCATTTGCGACTGGACAGATTGGAGAAGAATTAACTGACTAGCTTGTCAACTGTTCTTATTACCATAATAACCAACCAACCAAAAGAAACCCCTTGAAAGTGTCATGCGAGAAATGAGTTAAGGCATAGTTAGTTTAGCCAATAGAGATTAACCCAGTGACATTTTTCTGAAGCAATCACAGCATCAGATAGACTGATTGAGAATAGACAGCATCTGAGATTAGACATCATAGGGGAAAATATTTTTTTAATATTAAGATTCTTAGTTTCTAATTTTGCTTGCCCCACAGGGCCTTGACGGCTACAACAGAAATCTGTAAATCAGTAGATGGTCACTATTGCTGCTTTAGGCATTTTAAAATTTAATGGTCCTGCACAATTTTTCTATCAGATAGACACAGAATCACAGAATGTTAGGGGTTGGAAGAGACCTTCGAAGATCAACGTGTCCAACCCTTCTGCCAGAGGAGGACCACAGCTATGGCAGATCACTCAGAAATGCATGCAGTCAGGTCTCAAAAGTCTCCAGAGAAGGAGATTCCACAACTTCTCTCAGCAGTCTGTCCCAGCACTCTGTAACCCTTACAGCAAAGAAGTTCTTCCTCAATCTGAGGTGGAACTTCCTGTGCTCGAGCCTGAATGCATTGCCCCTTGTCCTATCACAGGGCACAAGTGAAAAGAGGTTGTCCCTGCCTTCTTGATGCCCAGCCCTCATGTGTTTATAGACATTAATTAAACCCTTTCTCAGTCTTCTCCACTCCAGACTAAAAAGTCCCAGGTCTCTCAGCCTTTCCTCTTAAGGCAGGTGTTCCAGTTCCTTAATCATCCTTGCAGCCCTCTGCTGGACTCTCTCAAGTAGACCTCTGTCTTTCTTGAACTGGGGACACACAGAACTGGATGCAATACTCCAGGTGAGGTCCCACTAAGGCAGTGTAGAGGTGGAGGAGAACCATCCTCCATCTGCTGGACACACTCTTCTTAATGCACCCTAGGATACCACTGTCCTTCTTAGCCGCAAGGGCACATTGCTGTCCCATGGATAACTTGTCTATCAGGACTCCATGGTCCTTCTCCATGGAGCTACTCTCCAGCAGATCGCCTCCTAAATTGTACTGGTGCATTTTGTTGTTCCTTCCCAGGTGCAGGACTCTGCACTTGCTCTTGTTGAACCTCATTAGATTCCTCTTGCTCAGCTCTCCAGTCTGTCCAAATCTGGCTGAATGGCCACACAGCCTTCAGGTGAATCAACCAATCCTCCCAGTTTCGTATCATCAGCAAACTTGCTGAGAAGGTACTCTGTCCCATCATCAAGGTCACTGATAAAGATGTTGAACAGGACTGGACCCAGCACTGATCCCTGGGAGAGACATTTGAATGTAACTGAATTCAGATTAAATGGACCTGTTATTGCTTTACCTATTTACCATTTGGTAACATGGTACAGGAATCTCTAGTCACTGGTAGTTAATGGAAAAAAACTAACAGAAATGTGATATCGGCAATCGCTAGCATTCTTTGACGATTGTAATAATTATCTATCTGTATAAAAATGAAATAGATTTCACTCTGATTGTTCTTTCTTCCCTTCCTAGACACAGAAGTTAGTAACTTTGTGAGTCTCCAGTATATTAACAACTATTAAACAGTGAACATTATGCTGACTGTGATACGTCTAGTAATTTTGTTACCTCCTGTAGAATTTACAATGGCTTTTAGGTTTATATGTTCTACATATTATAACACTATTATACACAAAATTGAATATAACAGTAGGATTTAACATACATGTGGACTTTTTTCTTTCATGATGTATTTTCATGTTGTGCAGATGTATTGACATTTTTGTATTGGAATAACTGGTATCACATTGGACTATGTACAACAGTATTAAAAAACCCCTAACATCCGGAGTAACATACTGTATCAAAACCACCAAGCTTTTGATATTCACAGAATCACAGAATCATCTAGGTTGGAAAAGACCCATTGGATCATCGTGTCCAACCATTCACCCTACTCTACAAGTTCACCCCTAGACCATATCCCCCAACACTACATCTAAGCGATTCTTAAACACATCCAGGGATGGCGATTCAACCACGTCCCTGGGCAGCCTATTCCAATATCCCACCACTCTTTCCATGAACAATTTTTTCCTAGTGTCTAGTCTAAACCTACCTTGTTTCATCTTGAAGCCATTACTGCCTATGAATTTCTCATCTGTGCCTCTCTGTATTTTTTATTTGGTTTTAATTGTTTGCTTACTATAATGACAAAGTACAAACTAATTTTTTTTTTTTCATGGTGGCAAAAAAAAAAGATATTAATTTCAAAATGTTGTTGGTACAATGATGACCAATGTTTATTTTCAATAGTTATTTTAGACCTTTTTTAAGCATAAGGGATTAATCCATCCTTCTTTTCTTCTCTCTTCTGCTGGTGTTTCACCAAGTTTAAAGGAGATGTTTTCCATGCAATCAATTCTTGCTTGTAGTGAAACATCGGACAGAATGAAAAATACAGAGAAAAAATCATGAAACCTCCTGAGAACTACAAAAAGGAAAAAATAAAGTATAAATCAGTTACAAGAGATTTTTCTATACTTACCTTTAGAAAGAGAAGTGAGGTATATATTAATGCTGTAAACATTTTTCTGAAAAAAATATGATTAATCCATATTCCTTGTATTCTTCCATGTTGGGCAGAAACAGGCAAAATTAATTTTCAGTGATGTGTGAAATTTGTCTTCACAGGCTGATGTGAAAAGTTTTCCACTGACTTATTTATTTGTCAAATTATTTTTCAATTCCTGCTTCTAAGAGTGAATTAATGTTATATGTTACATTATTTAATATTAGAAGAGAAGACTGATAACCTGGTTTTATAAAGCAGAAAGACGGTTTTGTCATATCTTTGTAAATCCAAAGCTTTTGGAAAACCCCAAACAAATTGCAACAAGATAATATAGTCTTACTAAAGCAAACTAATTCTCAAGATTTCTACTCCTACACTTCTACCTTCTGTAAGCTTCTCAAAGCTATTATTTGTATAAACATCTGTCTAAAGTTTGACAAGTTGATCTATGTCCATTCATGGATTACACTACAGACTTTTGCCTTTTTTCTTAAAAAAAAAAAAAGAAAAAAAAATGTTGGTAATAAGATTTTCAGATGTATGCTTTTATCATTTGTACTCCATGTGGAACCACTTCACAAGTATTTGTATAGACAAGATCTCAGATTTATATTAATCAGTTGACGTTCTGTATTTACAGATCCATTCGTCATTCATGATTCTTGTCAACAGCTCATATTTTCTTCTCTGCTGCTTGAATGACTCATAGTGATCGAAAGTGTATCCTCTGCAATGTTCTCATAATCAAAATGCTTGATCAAAAGAAGAATACCTAGATGTGAAATATGTGCATTTTTGTTTTCCAGATATGAAAAAAATACTCAAAAGCTAACACCTTGTAAACATTTAGAGAATTTTACATGTGCACCCTGGTAGTCTGTAGATCTTTGGGCACTGTTGATTTCATAGGTATTCTGTGATAAACTTGACAAGAAACTTTGTTTTGCTAGACATGAACAGCAACAAAGACAGATACTTTAGCAGGACAGTTCCACACTTTTGCACACAGTCTTTCCTTTGGGTGTTTTTTAGTTGCCTTTTTTTTTTCCTTTGTGCAGAGATCCACATGCATAAGGTGGGCTCTGCTACTAGACTAGATATATAAAACGTAAGATCCCTTTGGTTTTTTCTACATTGACCATATTCTCTTCAATTAAGAAAAAGCCATGAAGTGCATCTGTCTATTTTCCAGCCTACATCTCAATGAAACAATATCCTGAAGTGGATGTCAATTCAAACAGAGAAAAGGAACAGATAAAGGAAACTTTTTTCTTCAAAATGTCAGGAGATTCTTCATATCAAAATCTCAGTTGAAGAAAATATTTAATGTTATTGTTGGCAATTATACTGCTAAAGCATGATCCACTGGATTTGTGAATTGCATAATATGAAGAATGAGGCATTAAAATAGCAACAACTACTGCATTATCTTGAGCTGATTAATGTGCGATAGTCATAAAACAGATTCAGATACTAATAGTTATTTCAAGTTTTAAGGTTTTTGAAAAGTGCTCTACATAATAAATTTAATTGTAAGAACAAAATATTGTAAATTGCTGTAATTCCATTTAATTCAGGGAAGATATAGCTCTAAATAGTATTTGACAACCTCAGAAGACTGTAAATAAAAATTGATCTTATTTTAGAAATTACTAAATTGGGTTGTGAATAAAGCAGAGTCTTCAGGGTGTTGCTATGACTTCTGGGTCACAGGAGAAGGAAGAGATTTTGTAATGTGGCTGTATTCATGGTTGTTTAACTTACATTTTCTTGCTCTTCAGCAAGATCTTTTTTCTCAACTGTACTTTTGTTTTCTTTAGAAGATTTTTCTGTACTTTATGTTCTTCTGCAAACTTAACCATGCTTTTCTGCAAATGTAACCACATAGAGTTTTTCTGCTCATCATGCTGTCACTCTGTCACAGAGTAATGTGCAACTATGACAGCTGCAGATCAACTAATGAAATAGGTATTGATGAACTGGTGAGGTGGATGTCATTTCAAGCAAAGTGGGTAAAAAGCAGAAGTCTTCTTATTTAAACAGACTCTTAGTCAATTTGCTAACAAGGAATTCAATACATAAGATGCATTGTTACATAGAATGACTTATTAGTCAGTGCTCTATATGCGTTTGTATGTCTGCTGTACAACCAAGAGGTTAAATAACATCAAGTAAGAAAAGGTGAACCATTGATTCAAGGTAACTGTGGGAAGCTGGGCATTAGAGCAATTACTTCTGGGATAAAGAAGTCATTGAGAATTTAAGTCATTTATACACCTTTCTATCCTTTGTTCTACCATTATCACAGGATTCTGTCACACATCCATTGCCACTGGGCCCTAACATTTTAAGGATATTGATGGCTACAAAAGTAAAAGACTAGTAATTGAATCAATATATTTAGCAGATATGATTGCTATACTGTTTTTTCTTTAATGTTTATAGACCAGTAGTATATAAATGACGTTAGGATAACGATGACTACTTGGGTCTCTGTCAAACCCTGTCATACATCCAGCCTCTTTCATAACATGAGGTAATTTTTGTTCATCATTGATAACAGGTGGATGAATATTTCTCCAGTCCTAATAAGCAACTTAGTCTTTTTGGATGAGAAAGAGGAAGTACATAGAGTTCTAGTAAGCCCTATTTCCCTATTTCATAACCTGTATCCATAATCTGTGTGATTTTCATTGCCTGAAATAAGCAATTGTTGCAGATTTGAGTTTTTGTCTGGCACTGCTTTGAAGTGTAGGTGCCTGGAGATAAAGGGCCACAGTTTGGACCACACTGGAGAAGAAAAGGAGAAAACCTGTTTAGAGCAATTGTCCTTAACAATGAATGTAACATTGCATTTCATTTAGGTTATAAAAGCTCATAGATTTTGTTTGTTTGTTTGTTTAAGCTCATACCTCCAGTAAGACATATGGAAATTTTTTTATCCTCTGCAGTATATGCATGTTTGCTTAAGGGCTCTGCTGACTGCTACTTTTTCTGCTAGCTTAAGGGATTCACATATACTGTATTCATCATGCTCCTGTTATAATCAACAAACTCACCTCCATTTTCTTCTTCATTCCAACTTGGGGACTGTTTAATTTGCTTTCTCTTTTTCTCTTCTGTGAGCCCATTAGCTTGGTTTCCTTTGCTCATACTATTTGTATTGCTCTGTCTTTTATATCAATCTTTTTGAGTTTTATTTCATTCCAACAGCCTTGGTTACTGAAACAGAGAACAAGATGAGTCAGATTGAAAGTGCATTTGGTATTTAGAGTCACAATAAGAAAATCTGTGTCACCAAAAGGCATTTGGATCTTTAGGTTGTTTTGATGATACTTTTGCCTTTTGAGAGAAAATTCTGCTAGGGAACTCAGCTGACAAAGTATTCACACAAATTATTTCAGTATCTTAGATCTGACAGTTTACAGCTTAAGTACCTTAAAGCTCAGCCAGTTTATATTTTTATCTACAGGACGCTTATATCCATATGACTTGAATCACAAACACACACAACTTTGACTCATTAAATACCAATAACCTCTTCAAAAAAGGGATTTAAACATCCTGAGATATTTCCAAAATATATCTTTACTTACAGAATGGGAAGCCTAAGCTGCATCTGATAAAGGATCTGCTGTTACAATGGAAATTTGGATGTGCCTCAGAAGGAATTCTAGCTCTGACAATTGACATTGCCGCTGTTGCAGAACAGAGCTCTTAGACCAAAACACAAATGAGAATTTTTTGCCACTTCCCTCTGAACACTGACAGAAGGCAAAAAATTCCAAATATGTATAACAATTTTACTTAGCTTGCTTCTTCAAAGAATGAAATGACAGTGGGTTTTGTGTTGTTTGTTTCTTTTTTTCTCTCCCAGGTGTCTCCAGAGATTTTTCAATCATGAACACAACATAATGCTCAAACAAATGGAAAGGAATAAAAGATATTTCAATGTGCATATTAAATAGCCAATACCTTCCTAGCATTCAGTAATGGAACCCTCTCATCTAGTTAGTATACTCTTTACCCTCACAGCTTGATAGATTGTTTAGACCTGCTGCCTATTTCCATGGGATAGGTCTTTCAAGAACAGAGAAAGAGAATGTTACCAATTCTAAAAACTGACTTAGGTGACTTTTTGTAATATTTTCAAGCTATGTAAGAATTAAATATTCCAAATCACAATTATGTTGTCAAGCCACATAATAAATAAATATATAAGAATCCAGCTATGGAGAAATAACGTAATGTACAATAATGAACATGTGTTCATTGAAATAATGGATGATTTTAAGCTGTATGTAAGGTAAGAATGGTGATCAGTTCTTAAATAGCCTAAATGCAGCGAGAGTGATCCATGTTCAGTGGATGCGTTCTTTGCTTTGCAAAATGTTTAAGCAACTTTATTTACTTTATACAGCCAGATTCTTGAACAGGATAATAAATTATACTTACAGCTTCATTATAAGGGTGTCATTTTATGTTTGTTTCCCTTACAAGTCCATGAATTGGCTGGAGAGCTAAGGGTCATTCTGTTCCAAGAATTTACTTTTCTAAGAATATTATACAATTTGATAGTTACTTATATATTTTTCAGGTTTGCATTTTCTCTAGAAAATTGGACTAAAGAGGTTGAATGAAGTTCCTTTTATTCTGTGTCCTGAAGTATTTCTTGAACAGAAAAAGGAAACAGATATGAAGTGATCTAAATATTGTAGTTAAGGTCTGAGAAAGAAGTAAAAGTATCATGAACAGCTATAAAATACACAGAAAATACTATGTCTGATTTTCTATCTTTTGCTTGGAATGAAAATAATGACTTAAACCCAATGTCATATACATTGGCTTTTTTTTTTTTTTTTTCATATTAGACTATTATTTCTATTTTTATTGCATTACAGAAACTCAACTTACTGTATGAAAGTGTCCATTGCCCTGACAGTGGGTGAAAATGACACTGGACTCTGCTACAATTCAAAGATGAAATATTTTGAAAAAGCTGAACTTAGCAAAAGCAAGGACATCTCATGCCCTGAAATTGAGGATTTTTTATTTCCATTTAGGGAGCCTGAAATTCTGTGGTATAAGGTAAGGAATGCAAAAATTTTTACCTTCAACAAGCTATTATACACTGTTTATGATTTTCATGATCTAAATATGATATGAATCTAGGATTGTTTTACAATTTATTAAAAATGAACAAATAATCAAGGATAGAAAGGAACTAACTGAGAAAGAAATTAAAATGCTTCCTTTGGTAAACTTTAGCGATGCTATTTTCTTAATATTCATTTATGGATGTCACAAAGAATTGGCAGCTTTCTTCTAACAAGAAGAATAAGGTAGTAAAGTGTTACCAGTCTGGGATGGTTTGATGTAATTGTAATGTACACAATTTAAAGTCCCCATACAGTTCAGTAAATCTGAAATTTAGATTCTGTGTATATTGCGTATATAAAAATTTCTAGTTTAAGTGGTGGTATTAATTCTAGTATTTTTTTTTATGTCTGATAATTTTTATCTGATAACATAAATGTTTTTAAATATGGTACACAAGACTATGTTATATAATAAGTAAAACTTGAGGCCTAGAAGGATTATGACTGAATTAACTGACACCATGTCTAAGATAGTAAGTATGCAACCACTTATTTGCTTCTAATCATCTTGGATTTTTTGTTTTCAATATAATATATACTTGAAGTTTTATCAAATTTAAAACTATGACTGCCTTCATAAACAAAAGCCCAAAAGATTAATAATTTAAGAGTCATTGGCAGTATTTGTGTGAATGAATTCAAATTTTTTTTTAAAGCCCTTAGTGTATAAGAAAAGATTATGCTAAGATAATCAACTAAAATATTTTGTGACAGTTAATCAAAAGGCATTTTTCATATGAAAAGCACCAAAACCTTTTTCTAATAATTTATAAATATACTGGCTTGCAATACAAGGAAAAAAAAAAAAAAAAAAGAAAACCTAAAAAGACTAAAAATATTCAAAGTTGTTTCAAATAGGGTTATTTAAGTGAAAATAAATTAATACATTTAGGGACCTAAAATACATGTAAAAATGTACATACTCCATTATAGCATAAAAATTAATGGTTTGGTAGTCATAATTGAAATATTAACTCATTTTTCGTAGTTATAAAATTCACCTGCTACTAAGAGTTCAGAGAGTTTTGATTCTAAGATGTATTTAGAAAGAAATACAGAACTTATCTTAATTTCTTCTGATTCTGATCTTCTGCTTCTCTAAATTTGTTAATTAAAATTTTTCTAAAATTAGATTGAAAAAAAAAAAAAAAAGAATCATCTTCCCTGCAACATTTAGGTGCTAATAATAAACCAGTCTTGGATCACAGACATCAGTGAAATGGCAAATAAGTAAATGAAAGGAGTTCCTCAGCAAACTCAATGTCAAAAGAAAACCACCAAAGGAATCAACTCCTTTTTCTTGTCAGAGGGCAAATATTAAATCTCTTGATAAAATTCCATAATTTTTTTTTTTTCCCTTTTTAATCAACCAACACTTAACTGAAGTGGATTTGTAAATATTTAGTGTATGCAAAGTTTATAACTAGTCTGGGCACTTGCCTAGCCGCCTTGGCTTTGAGCAGCATTGTCAACGGTGGGACAATTTAAGTATGAGAACATAGTCACTGAAGTGTTACATTATTTTTAAACAGGAATGCAAGTCAAAGACATGGAGATCAAGTATTGTGTTTAAAAAGGACACTCTTGTCATTCGGGAAGTTAGAGAGGATGACATTGGAAATTACACATGTGAGTTAAAATATGGATTCTTTGTTGTCAGAAGAACTACGGAATTAACAGTTACAGGTAATTACAGGCTCTTGCTATCTCTTATATTTAGAAGAAACATTGAATATTGTGATTGAGTTGTGTGTATTTGAGTCATTATTCCTACATAAGTCACAAAACCTTGCTGTGTGCCTAGATATGAATGGTCGATACATTAAAGCTGTCCTGAATTCTTCACAGTGGCATGTGTAACATTTTGAACAAATCTGAGTTTTGGACTACTGCAAAAGCTTGTGGTTTTGAATGAAAAATGGGTTGAGGAGCAGGTAACTTCAGCAAGCTCTACCTCTAACAGAAAATAAGATCATTAAGTCTACCATGCTTCTTCATGTGGCTAAATGCCTTGGGACAAAGAATATCTGCAGCTATAACTCAGTAGCATTAGCTTTAATTGCCTTTGGACATGAGATTAGCTGTAGGTAAAACACAATAGAAGTATCACTAGTCCAGTGAGACCATTGCAACTGGGTGACAGGTACGTATGGGGTAGTGCTTGAGCAGTGCATGACTGAAGAATGGTAGCATTCTTCCTCTGGTATTTTCTTCAAGCTTTCTGCAGTTTACAGTTCAAGATCGTCCTGATCTCAGTCATCATATGCTGTGGTTACCAATTAACCTATTTTCCATTAGTCTGATTATTTTTTTAATCCATTCGTTCTTGCATTCAAAAGCACCTTGAAGTATCAAGTTCCACAGAGTAATTATGTAACATAAATGAACTCCATAACTTAACAAACAGCAATTGGAAAAGATGGATTTAATATAATCTGCATTTAAAACTACCATATCAATATGTGAAATCCATCATAGATGAAAACCAAATATATACTGTAATAGTAATGTCCACAGCAGCAGAACAGTATGAAGAATGGTCCATTAAATTTTCATTTCCTCACCAGAACTCTAACCTCATTTTACAGACATGTAAAGCATATAGCTGAATATATACCTAATGTAGATTAACCTCTAGAATTACAAGATGACATTGGGAGACAGGAGTACATCATGATCTATGTAGTGCAGTGTGGTTCCACAGTATATTCCCTAAAAGAATGCAGAAACAGGATTTTCCTGTCAAACTGGAGGTGAATTAGATCCATGTGGTTGACAAAGATGCTTATACCTTTAAAATGCCTAATAAACCAAGAAATAAATCTTAGAGAAGGAGTTCCTTTTTTAGTATCTAACATATAAAAGTTTTTCAGAACAACAATTAATAATAGCACTTATGTTGTGCACTAGGCTGAATTGCAACATTTTCCTTTAAGTTTCCTTTTCAGTTTGATGTATCTCATTTGTCCTCCACATTATCAGAAATTATAGTAAACTATGGTTTGTATCTTTCTTTTAGTAGATTAGTCTGGAAATCATGTTGTTCATGTTGTTTTGAGAGAATTCAATCAATCAATCATTTATTTATTTAAGCTCAATAACCAGGATCCCTTAATATATTTTCTTTTGTATGGAATTGATTTATTTGGCCAGTACAGACATGCAATTACTGTGTAGTGATTAACCTCACAGTAAACATCCATATATTTTGTCTGATGTATTCTCATATGAAGAAAGCAGAGACAAAGTCTTCAAGAATTTGATTTATACCAGAAGGAGGATGTCATTTATCTTTTGCAATACATGGCACATGGATTCAAAGAGTGCATATTCCCTTACTCCTCAGGTGATCTCTTCTCTCCCTATGGCTGGTCCTCCACTGTGCAGCAGTATTTCAAACACTCAGACTGACAGAAAGGAGGAAGAAAAAAGCATTTGAAGCAGATGCATGTTGCTATTTGTAGTAGTAGTTTTAAAAATGTAATTCATCACTTGCGGTGTAGGTAGGAGTTGAGTATTTGATGTTTAACTAGACAGAGACAGAAAGAGACTTGGCTGGTTTTGATGTGCTAAAAATGAATGAATGCATACGGAAGGAATTATTCAGTTTCCACCTCTGCAAATCCCAGCAAATGTAAGGACAACCTCCAAATTAGTAAACTACTTGGGTTGTACTGTAGGTCTTCATATCATCTTTATAATACTATGTGACTAAAGAGAACAAGCAGATTTACTCATAATACTACTAATTTTATGCTACATCTGTATTGATGTCTTGGTAAGACTTAATCAATGCTTTATAGGAAGGCATTCATGCTTTAGGTGTCTATCTTATGCTTTCTCTGTGAGCTGAAAGGCAGTTTGAGTTGACTTAGACATACATTGAGGAATATATAAAATAAATGGGGGTTTGGAAGGAACTGTTTGTTTGCTTTTAAAAATGAATTAAACTTTAATTCAGGGTGTGAGAAATAAAAGTTGAAAATGTCAAATTAAAAATAGAAAATTAAATGGATAGATGATAGCTTTATTAATGAAAACATAGTTAATTGAAACAAAAGAATGACATATCACTCTGATGTACAATCTCCAACATCTCTCTGGGCAGTATCAGTAAATGATGACATTTGTGTAAAGCACTGCTAAGAAAAAAATCCATCAATAAATCATAGCTCCACAAAGAATGAAAAAAATATTTCTTACACATTTGAAATTTGTCTGTCAAACATGCTTTTTACTTAGAATAAAAGAAATTCAAAAATATGAATAAGAATTACTAATTTGTCGTAGACTTTTCAAAATATATTGGAAATTGTAACATGTTTTTCAGCTTTTAATGTGTTTATCAAAATAAGATTTATGAAAAATAACTCCTTGTACCCATTAGCATTACCTTGTGTGGTAATGGTGAGTGTGCCACCATCACACACTTATTAGAAAACACAGTCATTTATTTTTTTCCATGTACATTTTTAAGTAAGGTTGGAAGTTGGGCTTCCTGTATTTCTTTCTTCGTATACTGGAATAAGCAAGATAAAAATGATAATTTGGGAAAGTAGCAGTATTTCAGTGGGTAGCCTATGTCTAAACAACTTTTAATGAAAACTTTCCATCAGATTGGAAACTAAGTTTGGGACCAGGCAGTCATTTGTACAAACATCTTAAAGTTATTTATTTTAAACCATCATTTACACAAATGCTAATTTAGTGTTCTATAAATGAAATCAAAAGAAAAACATGTTAAGATATCCTGAGAATGATGCTTTGCTGAATTTATGGGATGGGAGAGATGCTAAACCTTTCTCTTACAGGCTTCTTGTGCTACTTTAGGCAAATAATACATCCAGTCATTGTTTCAACTATAAACAAGTTTGAATCTCCATTTCTCAAGTCATAGGCACCATAGATCTAACTAAATTAGAATTGCAGACCTAATACTGAGGTGACCTATGCACATAACTACATATGAGGAATGTATCCTGTAATTATGTTGAAAGTATACTGATATTCAGTGTAACCTGAAGTTCCTGATGATTTTTAAGAGGTGTGCATTCCTCTCTTAATAAAAATGTCAGAATAATATCTTACTGAAGAAAAGATGTCTTCAGGTAATATGAGAAAGGATAGAATTAGTTTTCTTTACCTTATAACCAGTCATATAAAGCTCTCTTTCTGGTATTACACATAGGAAGGTAGAACATCTTCACAAGAGTTTGATGAAGAAACAAGGCCATATGTATAAGACAAATTAAATAGCATCTCCTGGATTATTTAAGGCAGGCAGCATGAGCCAGCTCTGACATTGGTGGGATGAGGCAGCAGCCTGCCTTCCTCACCTCTCCGTCTCTCCAGGCAACTGTGGAAGATCACTGATTTCAGGATCTCCTTTATATTCCACAGTTGTTTGGAAGAACTGTATTCCACACCAAAAATATATTACAATCTGATTTGAGTCAATTCCCTTATTGTTCTGAGGTATGACTTAGAAATTATCTGCTTTGCAAAATACAGGCTATGCACTTATTATTCTAGCTTGTACCTAATGAAAATATTCACATAAACAGTGTAATTGGTAGTTCTTGGTTTGTGACCATGTAATTATGCATTCTAAAAAGTCCTGCAATGTACAAAGATATTTGTAGGCATTTATATCTTCAGACTGGTCAGATTAGCAGTTTTGTCTTTTATATGTGGAATTTTAATTAAGGCATACCTGCTCTCTGTGACATACTTAATAAAGTGTGTGTTCAGGCTTGGGAAAGATTTCTATTGTAACAGCATAGTATTAATTTAGTCATAGTGCACAACATAGGTCAAAAATATTTTCCAGAGTGATTTCTTTTAATTAAATGTTAGGTTTCAAAATATTCTTTTTGTTACTTATATTTTGCAAGCACAAATTCTTTCTACTTTTGCAGAGTTTCACTCAGGTCAAATAAGTCCATCTTGGATCTAAGAGAGAGTATACATGTCCCCACTGCAATATCAAATAGTTTTCTATGATGAACACCATAAAGCAAATAGACCTCATTGGTCTTGCAGTTGCAGCATTAATTATTCAATTTCCCTATGAATTTTTTAGTTTTAAATATAAAAATTTTTTTTTTCTACAATGTTAAAAATATATATATATAACTTCACAGTTGGAATCAGAGCTAATCAGGAGGTTCTTACCTCTGAAGCCTTTCCTCAGAGATACTCTTCATTATCTTTCTTCATTGACTAGTCCCCTTAAAGTCTCCTTGAAAACAACTCTTCCTGGAATGAGCACAATTTCAGATTCAGAGATTTGAGCATGTTCACAAGCAAATTCTAGCAATATTAAATTTAACATAAATTGATACAAGTACCAGCTTACTCTTTTACCTCTGCTATTGATGACATTTTTCCTCTTCAAAATTTTTAGGAAAAAAAAAAGAATATAATTTGTCTGTTTCACAGTTATATAGTAACTGACCCTCTTAGTATTGCTTGAATGTTGGGATTTGTCAACTAAGCTTTGTCTCTTTTGCTTTCTGACAGAATTACTCTTCATTAGCATAGTAGAAAATCTTAAATGACTATTTAAAATACATATGGTTTTTAGTGCTGAAAAGTCCACTGTGAAAACAAATAGTATAAAGAAATAATTCTATTTAAATTATATACCTAGCCTTACAGGTACACTTGGATTTGGATCTCATATAGATAGGCAGTCACCATATTTTGTGAAGAAAAAAAAAAGGGGGGGGGGGGGGAAACCAACAACACCCAATGACTTAAAGGTTTTAACTTTCTTTAAGGGGTTATTATTTTTTGTGGAAAAAA